>CAJHQP010003784.1:0-62929 GCA_905132765.1 Moricandia arvensis | reverse complement strand
GAGGTTGTGTGGGTTAACGGGAAAAACGAGGGAAGGAGGAATTTTTTTTTTTGGAAGAGGGAAAAAGAAAAGATTTTTTTTTCTTTTTTCAAGCGCCCCTTTAAGAAAGGGATTCCAAGGGATTAACAACGAAGGAGGGGTAAGTTGGGAAAGAGAGATCGCGCAAAAGCCAGCTTTTATGACTCGTAAGAGGAGATGTTGTGGCTGGAGGAAAAATGGTTTCAGTGAAAAGATCTTCTATGCAGAAGAGGGGGATTTCTATTTAACGGCTTGCTCGTAATTGCTTGATGTGGCGCAGAGAACGATGCAAGACATATTTTCTGAAGTGTGAGGGCTCTCTATTTTATCTTTGTGTATTACTCTATTCATGAGACTTATGTTTCTAAAATAGCAAATGAGGATGTTGATGCTCTGAGTGAAAGTATAGATTGTATGACATGCTCTTGGAATTGGATTGGCTTGTGCTATATACTTTCCTGCATAGAGATTTGTGATTTAATACTCTATGCGTTATGATAAATGTAAAACGTTACGTTGCTATAGACCAACGTTGTTTTCTGGTATTGATGTCTTGTATCATCACATCCACTTTAAGACTTAGTGCATGATGTGTGCATGTCCTAAACTTGTTCTCAGGAGAGGAGACATGGCATACCCACCTAGGACAGATTCTTTACTTAAACTTAATCAGGTTTTTAGGGTATTCAAGGTAAGTGAGAAAGAATAATCAAAGGCAAGTATAAAAGAATAGTAAACTAAGTCTGCATACATATACAAACTTGCATAGCCTTCTCTGAAACAAGAAAGACCATTCATTCAAGCTATGACAACAACGCTAGAAATAGCTACTGCCGATGCTCTCCATATCATCCCGAATAGATATGACTTGATTACAAGATCCTTTGGTCGGCGAGTTTTCTTCTTTCTCTTCACGGGAATGGCTTGGTCAAGAAGTGCATTGCTCGATGATCCTAACCGTCTACTTACTCACGAACAGGCTTCATCAAACGTGTACTACTTCATCAGTTCATACATCATCATTCTGACATCTTCCTGGCTTTTGATTTTGTTTCCAATAGTTTTACTCTTTGAAAACTTTTGTTCTGGGCAGAGATCCCAGTACCGACATCAGATTCAATTCGAACCCGCAACAACCTGCGGAGGCAGCACTCGAGGCACTAAGACAAGCTTGTCACGAACCAACAACGTTAGACCCGAGAGCAGCGCAAGATCAAGCATCTTCACAGCCAGATAGAAGAAGCCATGTTTCTGAAACATCTAACAAACAGACATATAACTCCTGTCCCTAAAAGTCAGCGTTTCTCAGACCTGAGCTTATACTACAGAAACTAAGAAAACTCCGGGAAGCGGAGAACTAATGAAACCTTATCAAGGTTACACCGGTGAGGACAGACGCAGTGAAAAGAGATGCCACAGTGTGTTTTAGAAAGACTTTGAGCCCAAAGAAACAGTGATGAGTGCCCCTCCTTGCAGAACATATGGTTTCATGAAGAATGTATAAGTTTCCAATGGTTGATAAAGCAAAGGACGTGTCCTCTCTGTAGATTCGTTATCTTCTAAGCGACAAGAACGAGATTCTTCACACTGGTGTTAGCTCATAGTCTCGCGGATGACATGACAGTGACACGATCTCGTTCACACTTAGAACTAATCTCTGTGATTCGTGCAATGAAGACAAGTTTCCTTTTTGGTTATCCTCGTCGCATGTAGATCATACTATATGATGGTAATGTCATTGTAGATAACGCAATGTCTCTATAAAAAAACTCCAATGTCGAAGAACAAAACAGAATCAAAACAAAATCTGAGCAAGACAAGTATTCGACCCGGATAAAGCATAGATATCTGCTTTCAGACCCACTTTTTTTGTTTAGCCAGTCAATGTTCTGAGACTTGTTGAGAATGACTCCTTCATATTTAGACTTGGAACCATTTCATGGCATCATCTGGTGGTGACTCTATGCTGGATTCAACACGAGCCTTGCATCTTCTACGACGTGCCACACGGTAACCAGGACGCTCAGAACAACATAGAAGTCCGATACCGGTAGATTCCAGTCGAGGGTCATACCATGACAGAACCATTCAATGACTGCTTACACACAAATCTATCAATGTTAGAATGGCAGAGACACTTACTTGAGATACCTCAAATTCAATGTGCTCCTGGATACGCAAAACGCGAAGCAACCAGTGTCGCTAAAGTTCCTTCTCAAGAGCTAAACATACTCTTTAACTTTCATCGCACTCTCAAGAGCGTGCATTGCTTATCATCCGCCTGGACAGTCACGTAACAGCAATCTTCTCGTTACGTCTGATCAACCAAAGAACGAACTAGTGTACCGCTGCTGCAAAAGAAGACACAAAACACGACTCAAACGACAAAAAGGAAGTAACTTACAAACAATCAAGACAGAGACTCTCACCCTTGGAGAAACAGGAGTCTGGCTCACTCAATTGTATCCACACTTTGGAGGCTCTGGTGAGACGATCTCTCCACTCTCAGCCGAGCGGAGATGGATTGAGCACCAGCTCTGCACTTTTATGTCCCTCATTGGGTTCGATATAGCTTCTTCTCCGACGCCTGATTCAACAACAAAAAATGCATTACCACATCTTTACTAGAAGATCAAAGAAGTGCTATAGCTACGACGGACCATTTGGGATTCGAGGTTGCGAGAAAACTCGGCGAACTGGGAAGCTGTGAATCGGAAGAGAACGAAGGACGCCGCGGCTAATAATATAAACGCGCTAGATCTTGATCTTAATAGATCGTCTAGGATTCTAAAGGCAAATTTACTTCAGATTGACAATTCTACCGCCTCATCCCTTTCAGCAGCCACGTTCCCCATCACGTGATTAATCTATTACGCCGGTCGTGTCTTAAGATATTTGATTTTGGTTTATTTTCCGGTTTGAGTAGTAGCGAAGTTGGGCTGTTGTTAACCATCTCTCTGTATATAGATTCCTAAAAGGGATGATGATAAATTTTACTATTGATCATCGAGTGTTGATACCAGAATCAGTAGTTTTGATTAAGAATTTTATTACTATTTAATACACTAAAATCTTGACATTTTAAAATTTTGAGAAAACCATTTTATTAATTATGGGGAAAATTGACATGTTAAATTTTATTATACAAGTAAATACAATAGACGTTATTTCTTACATCAGTTTTAATATGGTGCGATATAGAACTATTAGAACATGAACTTAGGTTTTTAACCGCGCTATGCGCGTTTTGTTTTCTATATGTTTTTTTATTTTTTCTTATGTATAATTATTAACTTTTTTTGTTTGTTATGTGATTTCAAATAATATGCTATTTTAAATTTCTTTTTGGATTAAATTTAATTTAAAATTTGATAATTGTTTCTTCAATATTTAATTATCGTTATTCAAATAATAGGAGTATATTTTTATTTTGCTGATTTTATTTAATAATTTTTTTGTTATTTTAATATAGTATTATGACATTTTTAGATATAAAGGAAAAAATGTGCACGTGAAAAAATGTCAAAAAAAGACATATTCACTTGTTTTAGTTTTATTTAATCCATGTTAAAATCCTCACTAACGTTTTGATGTAGTTTGTTTCATGTTTCATATAATACGTATAAAGTTGTTTCATACTTTTTTTGAAGGCTTCAAATAACATTATTAATTTAACCGAAATAAGTCTTGTAGCTGGATTTTAAGGTGATGACTAACTAATTTTGTTACATATTCCTTTTTGTTTTCCGAAAATACCATGTTTTAGAAGAATTTTTTTTTCTCAAAGATATATTTTCTTTTTAACATTTTTTCATGCATTAATTAATGGTAAATTTGTAATTTTCAAAATGTTTATAAAATTTTTATTGGGTTAACGGAAATTAGTTAAATACGGGAAAAGTGCAATTACTACACTTAAAAATTTCTATGTGTTTTCTTATAAATGAAAGAAGTTTTAAAGCATAACATATTATTGGAAATAAATGGAGTAGTTTCTACTTTCAATTTCATTCTTAGTTGTCGTTTTAATATTTTGTTGCAACAAAGATATTAAAGAAAACAATTTAGGGGTCTTAATTTGGATCATGATTTGATAGAATTTCAATATTTTTTTTCTCAAATCCCTCTTACTTTGTATCTAATATTTAACAAAATTCCATACGAAATTCAAAGCTTATTGGATTAAGTCCATTGTATAATTCTTTCATAATTCCAGCTTATTGGAAATATAGATTTTTGTCCAACAAATCCATCAAATAGAACTTTGTGGAATCTAGATGCTATTTTAACAGTGAAAATAACCATTAACTACGCAACCTCCTATGATGTATTTGATTTTTTTCCTTTTTATATAGAAAAAAATTATTTCACATTTTTAAAATAAAAGTACATTTTTTTGAAATTAAAAGAAAAATAAATATATTTGAAAAATATTTTTATATTTTTTATTATTTTTATAACTCCCTCCGTTTCTTTATACATGAAGTTTGGCCTAGTGCACAGAGATTAAGAAAATTTACATTTATCTCTAGAAAGTACTTTTAAAGATATGAATTTTAAAATCATTCAACCAATTATAAAAAAAAACTGTAAAATTTATTGGTTGACTAGTTTCCAAATAAGTTAAATTAACCTTAAATCTCAAAACAACCTTAAATCTTAAAACACATCTATTTTGAAACAACATAAACGCTTCTAAAACATCATGTAAAAAGAAACCGGAGGGAGTATATTTCAGAAAACGTAATAATATCAAATTTTAGTAATGTAGAAATAAATATTTAAAATTTAAAAAGAAAGACTTTTTTCAAAAAAAAAAACAAAAAATTCTTCAAAACATTATAAAACTTTGTAACAAATTTTTTTATGATTGATTCAAATCTTCGGATTTTCCTTGGATTTTTTTTCAAATCTTGAATTCTCTCAAATCCTTAAGTTCAAGTAAGCCCACTTAGTTTGGCATCTTATCGAAATAAACATTATTACTATAAATTCTAACCAAATTTTTACCTAATGGAAAATAAAATAATATATAAAATTAATAAGCTTGCAATTAAATCATAAAAGATACTTATTTTGAACTCAAAATTTTAGTCTACAACGCACTATATTGAAAGCAAAAGAGAATATGAACATGCATATGGTTATTTGATATATCAAAATGTTTTTATTTAATAATTGAAGATAAAACCGGAAAATGGAATAGATGTGATACATTACTTTAAACCTTTGGCATCATCTTGCTACCATGCTAATTATATTTATATTATGATATTAAGTATTTTTCATGGTATTCTAGCTTCTTATTTTGCAATATTGTCTGACTTGTAATGTATTTATAATTTATTTATATACTTGTGTTTGCCTTCTATTATTATTATATCTTACACATGTTTTTATTAATATATAACACATGTATTTAAAGCCGTCCTACTAAATTAAAGTTATGTTAGTACTCAATAAAATATATATAGTTATTAAATAAAATATATTTAAGCGCATAAATTAAAATAATATATATCATTTGATTTTGATAGTTTAATTTATTGGTGTGTATAGTGTAATAATATCTCACTCTAAGTATGTTTAATGATTGTTGGGAAAATAACCTCTTACACATGATAATAAGAAATTAAATATCGGGATACACGATACCAATGTGCAATTCTGTTCCTAAATAAAAAATAAATATGAAGACTTAACTAGTACACACGATATAAAAATTATATATATGTGTATATTACACGAAAGATGCTCTTCTAAAATGAATCTTATTAATTATACTATATGTTTCAACAAAAGTAATTTTTACGTGTTTACACACAATTAGAAATAAACTAATAAATTAATATATACAATGTATATGTAATTATAAATTTCAATAGTTTTTAACTAATAGTGATTATAAAATCATTAATTTTGAATTTTACAAATTTCATAGAAAAACACAAAATATATTTCAAAAGAAAAGAAAAAAATGTTTACAAAAACTTTTGTAAAATATATATTTCAAAAAATATCTATCTTAATGAATAGAGGGAAGATCACTTAATAACAATGTTAGTTTAAATATTATTATACTTTGTTACATATCATCGAATCTAAGTTCAACTGGAATTTGTTTTTCAATGAATCTTTGGATTTTTTATTATTTTATTTGCTTTGGTAAATCTACTGTTAAAATTAAATTTGTTAATGAATATTTCATATTCTGGTAAATAAGTTTTAGATCCACTATTGTCAATATATAAGAAAGTATTTATTTATAAGTAAAGACGAAGTCTGACGTGCAACAAAAAAGAAACATAAAGTCCTTAAAATTCAGAGACAATTTATAGTTAATCCACAATGCTTTAAGAATCAGCAATGGTGACTTGGCCTCAATACCAATGGTGATGGGAGTGATCTGCTTCACTACGTCCTCGAACATGCTTGCAGACACGGTGCAAAAATTTGTCCCATCTGCTGGTTCCTAAATTACATAACAAAAAAGCAAGTAGGTACCTCATTCTTAGCGTATGCTTTGCAGCAAATATGATAGATATGTCAACCCAATGTCAAACGCAACGCAAATTCATTTTCTAAATCACATCGCGATGAATACTGGAAACTCAGAAATATATATTCACTATCTTACAATGATTTTTTAAGGTGATCCCCTATAGAAGCAAGTGTAATATAAAATTTTCACATATATGTTTTCTATAATCGCTGTTTAGAGTAGACGACCTTAACAATAATAATAATGTATATAATTCATGATGTAACTCTCACCTAAATCCGTGAGCAGCTGACAGCTGGTTTGTATTGATCTAGCAGTGAGTGTGAAATGGATTGGTTGGTTGAGTTGGCTTACGTGAGATGTCTCTCACGGGTAAACTTTGGGTTGTTCATTTTGTAACTCCTGACACATAACGTATGAAGATTAATGGGAAAACCTATCATGAACTATATACAATTGATGAAAATATTAGATTAATCTTACCGCAATGGATTTGGATGAGACTAAAATAGATATATCCCACCATATACACTGACATTTAGCTGTGTCCCGTAGCTTCTGACTCTAGTGGACAAAAACAAAGGAAGACATAAGATGGACCGTGATATAGTGAAATCTTGTAACTATACAATATCAATAGCTCATAAACCATGTGTAAGGTCTGTGTATCAATATGTATTTGCAGCTGTTTAAATATTCAAGCTGATTCCATGGACCACAATCAGTTTCTGGCTCACTTGTGCTCTGATTTTCTCCGACAGTTTTTGCCCCGGGAACCATACTTGTTACTGATATAGACACAGACATCAACATCGGCTAAAAAATATTTTCCTTTTCTGTGGAATATGTGCATTGTGTTCTAATCCATGCATTTTGAGTTTTGTAACATTGGATACATGATATCTTCATATCCTAGTGATGCTTGTAATTCACCCTCATTTCGGTTTAAGTAAACAAATTATAGAGAGAAGAAAGTAACCGATAAAGAAAAGAAATGCTCAAATCCTGCCTTGTTAGAGTCTTAGTGTAAAAAATACTGCTATGGGCTTTTTACCATCATGCACACATGCTTCGAAGAGAGGCTCATCTCCGAGATGTTCCTTTACATATGTACAACTCTCAAGTGTTATCTTACCATCGCCTACCTATTTCAATCTTCAAATGCAAAGTAGAGCTATACCAGACATTGATCTGCCACTGTCTTGCTAAAAAAATGACTCACATCCAACTCTGAGTCCTCTTACAGTACATAAGAACAAAGTACAGTTCTCTGGAAAAGCATACCACTAGAACATGATCAAATAGTTTGGCATAATCACTTTGTTACCAGCAGTGGTACTTTACTAACCTCAACAAATATCTTTTAATTCGAGGAGTCATATACGAAAAGGTTGCAAAAACTGTCTGACCAGCTAGCATCTTTGTATCGAAAAGTGTTTTGTGGTTACTCATCTCACACTTTATGCAAACGCAATTTCCTTGAACATCCCCAATAACTAATGAGTTATTTTGCTACAGCTAATTAAACCCCGATGATTGTGACTATTTGAGCCTGCGATTTGTGTCCTTCGACATCAAAGTTGCTTAACACATCCAGACGAGTCACATACGGAAATATCTTCCTTGTTATGCGCATCGACAAGCAAGACGCAACGATCAATCAGTAAGGGTTTTAAGCAATTTCAGATATAAACAAAAGCGCGAGGTGGTTAGATTAACTAGAAACTACTGAATCAGAAAAGCGATTATTAAGTTACCTTCGATGGAGGAGCGACAACGTAACCGTGATTGGAAGCTAATGGCGAGTATTTGTGTTCTGAAAATAAATTGTTATCGTCTCAGCTTTGGATTTTGAGTGTAGGCTTAGCTATATAGTGAGAGAGGGAGGGAAGATGAAGAGGCTTCAATTTAATGTCAAAAAGGTTTAAAGGATTTGTGCGGTGAGAGAGAGGGAGATGATGGTAAAACGGGCTGCACACAGCTAGACCGTCATGGTTTAGTTCAAGAGGAAAACGAAGGGAAGATGGAACGGAAGATGGGAAAGATAAAGACCATGATGACATGGCAATAAAACTTATGTATTATTGGTTGATTTTTTACTCCTACGTGGACAGTCTCAACACTCACAATATTCGCCTTTTAGTATATGTAAGATTTCCAAAAGAAACTAAAAATTAATTGATGTGAAGTCATGAAACAGTTTTATTAATTTGTAAATAGAGTAAAATAAATTAATGTTTGAAATATTTGATTTGGGTTAGCTTCCGGGTTCAAATAGGATACCCATATATATTACAGGAGAATCACTTGTAAAATTTATCTTAAAGTTTATTCACAAGGTATGTGACGTGTATTCAGGAGAAATTTTTATTTTGAAAAACGCGATGTGTCGAGTGGAAAACGTTTTTCATAAAAAGAATTAACTTTAATGTAAACTAATAATTTCTTTTTAAATAAATCTTTGTGTTACAATTAATGTAAACTAATAATTTTTAACTTTAATGTAAACTATAATTTTTAATCAAATTATTTTTAGTTTATGTATTTTATTTTTGTATTAGTAAATTAAATATTTTTTCCGTGTAACTACTGAATAATATTATTTTTGAAAGAAAAAAAAATCAGAAAATCATTAAGAATAATAAGAAAATTTTATTCGTACGACACACCGCCATATCCCTTATACTGAACCATAAGAATAATTTTATGTCTATACAAGTCCTGACGCCATTTCATAATAATATTGTTCTCTTTTAAATTCCGTACTACCCACTATCATATGTCTTATACTAAATTATAATAATAGTTGTTTGCATTGTTTATTAAGATAATTATACATTGTAATGGTCATAACATATTTGTTTCAATTGTTTTATTATTCTCTATAAGTTGCAAGGTCATTTACAAACAATATTTCGTTGATTTTAAATTGTATGTTGGCACATGTCCAAAAACATATATTTTTGAATATAAAGATAATGAATTCTAAGGACAAGTCATATATATATATATATATATATATATATTAAACGTTTTGATATGTAACTGTAGTTCGTCTTAGATGAGTTTATATATAAACACATTTTGTATGAGTCTATAATATAATACATTTGTAGTTGGATAATCAATTTTGGTTGATTATTCAAATATTAGTTATACCGGACTGGATCAAAATAATGTTTACGGGTTTATTAGAAATCAATTAATCTTTTATTAGCTTAGTAAAAAGTGTAGACCAAAAAACAAATTAACGCATGTGATATACAAGTTGACTTCATTTAATTAAATAAAAATATCTTACTTACTATTTTTGTGCCCAAGTATATATGATTCTAAAGATATATTTGTAATAACTATATCTTAGCATACAGGAAAATCAATATATTTATGGCAAATATGAAAATATACATTCCAAAGATATTATTTTTTGAAAAACTATATCAAATGTTATATCGTTCAATTTAGTACTTTAAAATATATGATCTACTTAAAAACTTATTTTTAGGTTTAACTAGGTATGGACCTGCGATGCATGAGTTTTGATTAATATTTTTATTTCATTCAAAACATAAAAATAAAAACATTTTATTGCAACTGTAGGACTTTGCATATATTAGGTGAACTTATTTTAAGGAACAAAAATTTATTTCCACGTAAGTTTGGTTAGTATTTATGTTTCAGTAATAATAGTGCATAAACATTTATTAACAATTTTGTACTTAGAGCTAGAGAAAAAGGTCAGAACCAAAAATTCAAAAGGGGTCCAACCTTAGAAAACATATGAATTAGAGTGAAATACACTGAATTAGAAAGTTCAATTAAATCAATCAGTCGATGACAACGTAATACACATTCTTATGCTTTTAATTTAATAATTATATTAACTTTGTATGTTATTTTTCTTGTTCAAACATATTCTAATATTTCTATGGTCATTTAGTAATGTTTCTGTTGTCATTGTAGAATTCTATAATTTTTGTATGCATTTGTTATCATATATATACTTTTGTTTGCATGGTACAAATTTATTAACTAGTAGCTTTTTGAAAGCCAATAGCAAAATCAAAATCATAATTTAAACATTACTTAGTCCAGAAAATGGTGACAAACAAATTACACCTTGCTATGTCTTTATCAAAACACTTGTCATGATAAGAACAATATTATTACCTTTCACGACGTGATATTTTTTCCAAGTAATTATGCTTGTTCAGTCCATATTATTGTTCGTATTTCATTTTTTTTTGTATAAGATATAACATTCGTAAAAAGAAAAACTGAAATTGCTTAATGGAATTGGACTAATAGTTTTTTAAAGAAAAGTCAATGGAAAAATTATCTTTCTTTCTAACAATAAAGTTAGACTGACTTTTCGAATGACAAGTGTCATTTAACTATGAACATCAGCATTTTCCATATTTTTATATAATAACTAGGGTAAGCTTGCCATAAATGATAGAAAAGTATTTAAATTTTAAATTTATTGATTTTCTGAAAAAAATACAATTATTTTTGTGTCTGCTTTGACATATATATTGTTAAAATTTTAGCAAAACTCCAAGAGGTAAAGCTATTAAAAATCAATAATTGTATTTAAAGAGTAACAGTCGTATTGTGTGAGTATGCATTAATATTTCAATACATATAAATATGACCGTTGATTGTTTAATCTTAAAAGAGAACTTGTTTAGGACCATATAAATTCATAATTTTGCGTTAATAGAATTAAAGACGAAAAGGAATTAAATACAAAAAATATCTTATTTACTAAAGTTGGATGATGCAAGTGTTCGTGTTTTATTGAAAGAGGTAAGAGAAGATTAAGAAATGAAAACTATCACAATTGCATGCGAAAATCTATTCGGCGCTAATTTAAATTGAACTCGTGTGGCATGTGTTTGTTATTTTTACTTATTATTAGAGTTTTAAAATTTTACTAAAAATTAACAGAGTACGACAAAATTAAGTTTTTTTATTTTGGTCACAGAGATTTTCTTAACATTTACCGACAATAATAGTGTATATATCAAGCCAGTTACAAAATAATAATAATAGTGTATATATTAATGAAAATACATTAAAATTAAGAAAAATCTGTTGTTTGCAAAAAGAAATAAATGTTTATCAATAAAAGAAAGCAAAATTTAAAACTCACATTTATTTGTCACCATAACTTTAAGAATTACTCATTCTTACTTCCTCTGTTTATACAATTGAATTCCTTCAAATATTACGCAAAAATCTTGTATTTGTTTTACTCTTATTTTAGATACAAAATCCCGTTAAAATCCAAGAAAAGTGAATTCTAAAAGAAGCCAAATGGAACTTGAATAATAGGTGATTTTAGTTCATTTCAAATTCCATCTGACAAATATTCAATCCAATAACTATAGATTTCACTTAAAATTTAAATTACATTAAATTTCAATGAATTAATTAATTCATAACACCCCTAAGTAATTTAGAACAGCTATTGTTGATTTTAGTAACTATAGTCAATAAAGTTAACGAAAATATCTGATCGGACGGTTGTAAAAGCCATTTACTCTCTTTTAAAAAAAATTGTCCACAATCATCTTAAAAGAAACCAGCTTGTCTTTTATCTTTCTAACTTTTTTTGAAGACTCTCTAGTGTTCTTGAAGTTAACTAATCTCTCTTTTTTTTCTGGGCTTGAAAAAGAATAAAAATGGCTTCTGGATTTTTTGGCGATGGTGGTGGCTGATAGATTTATCCTTGGCGATGCCGAAACTGTCATAAACTCCGATAACAATAATTCTCAGCCAACATATGAGAATCAGATTCCCCAAATATTCCTCGATCATATCGGAAACAAATTATCGGGTGAGAATAAAATCACTGGAATTTTCAAGCAACTGAACAGCAACATTCGTTTCATAATCAAGCAACAATCAACGCATTTCATGTAAGGTCCGTGAAGCCTAGAACTTTCAATAATCTTCGGTTGCCGACAACCGGGGAAAGACATAGAAATCTATAGAATAATTTAGAAGAAAAAAGTGATGAACTTCACAGAACTGAACTCATTTATTTATAAGTGAAAATCTGCAACCATTTAAGATAGAAAGAGATGTAAGGAATGAAACGTCGTGGGATGAGTGAGTCAGTGATATTAATGAAAACATTTATTGTATTAAGTGAATCTAAGGGCATCATTATCCCTAGAACCCCAAATGGGGGTTCTTAATTTTTTTTTTTTGCTTTTTTTGCTGCTTAAGAAAAAAAGAAAAAAAAAATAAAAAACGAACCAATCGTGGGCTGCCATGTGTCAGTGGGGCCTGCAAACAGTGTAAAAAACTCTTTAAAACTGGTTCTTAGTTAGTAGTTTTTAAAAGCGGTTCTTGCACTGTTTATGGACCCCACTGACACGAACAGTGCAAGAACCCTTCTAAGAACCCTCCTAAAGAACCGCGGATAATCATGCTCTAACCGCAGCAGTTTCTTCTCACATAAAGGAAGAAGAAGCGTGACATAACTTAAGTCAAACAATGCTTTTCGTACGGCCCAACTTTAGAAATAAAAGCCTTGTTGTTTAAACGGAAGAAACGCATCGTTTAATTTATAGGACACGTGTCAAATTGTTGATTACCTATTTGATGACGTGGCTTCTTCAGGAGTGAGTAAACTGTTCTTTATATAATAAAATGTTATATAGTAAGATATATATATATATATATATGAAATTATGATTAGTACCATATAAATAGGTTGTTATATCTTTTAGTTGAGCAAAATATTTATAATTTTGAAATCAATATTTTCATGCGGTATTCGAAGTAATTGGTCTCATACATGTAATTATTTTTTATTAAAATAAATAAATTCAAATGTGACATTAAACAATACAATTAGAGAAATATAAAATATTTTACAAATTTAAAATATTATGTAAGTCTATTTTTACAAACATACAATTTTTTATTACTAAGCAATATTTAAAAAAAAAGTATACAATCTTTTTCAAAAATTATAAATTTTAATTATAGTACCCATTTTTTTTATATCTACAAATTTTAAAAATTCTGTTTAGCTTTATTTTTTGATAATGATACAATTTTCTATCAATTTTTAAATTTATATAAGTTGATCTAATATATCTTAAGAAAATCAATAAATGAAAATTTATCTAAAATTATAATTTTTAAATATATATTTATCAGTGTATTTGATATAAAAATAGCAGAACTAAAATATTAACATTTTCTATTTTTAAATACAATTTAAATTTAAAATTATATTAAAATATATATGTATATATACATACACACATATATATATATAAAGGCTTGTTTGATTATTAAAGAAACTGTACTTGTTTTCCAATAAGCCTTTGTCTCAAAAACTCCTTGGCTTCACGAGCATAAGGGGAAGGTTTCTCCTCTCTGCGTGGGTTACCGATTTAGGAGACCTAATGCTCGAAAGATAGATTTGACGCTTTGCTATTGGGTTCCTCAATGTTACATAATCAAAATGATCACAATATATCATTAAAAAGTAAATATATACTTATATTTCTAGAGTTAACTAATCTACATTTACAGTTTAAGTTTAAAGTTAAGGAGTATAATATTCGAGTTGGGGTTTAATTTTTTTTTTTAAAAAAAATAAATATAAAAATTTCAAAATAATTGTTTTAAAATACTTTCAAAAAGCATATTCAAATTCAAAAAGAAAAATTGCAAAAAAAAACAAAAAAAAATCGAAAAGAAAATTTCAAAAAAAAAGGAACATTCGATTTTTTAAAAAAATATATATAGCAAATATTTGTAGAGTCTTTTGCTTTTTTAATAAAATTTCTTTGTTCATTTTCTTCTTTGGAGGTTAGTGTGATGACACAAAACTAATAATGAATTATTTGAGAGAATTGCCCATGCAAATGTATGATGATTTTGGCAACACACACTTTTGACTTTGACGGTAACATGGTTTGAAGATTTCTTCTTGACAGACGCCGACATATCCTCACTTTCTTTGTTTCTTTCTCCGATGGTTGGATTGCATGCTCTTATTTAACTGTTTAGAATCTTTCATGCATCATGTACGTATATATATACACACACGCACGGGGTACTCGCACAATAAATGAGGATAAAGATTACAGATGAATCACATGATTAAGTTACACTGATATTGATGAGTACCACTCTTGATGCACACCCTTTTTTTTTGTCTCACTTTGACCGAAAGATGGAAAGCTCAAAATTTATTGATGAAAATGATAGAATCTACACTTGATAGAAAACGTTTCACCTCTTTTGTTTTTAAGATTCAAAGGTCTCCCTCCGGTATAGGCTAAGGTCTTATCTTAGTATCCAGCATACGGCCCGATACAAGCCCATCGATGTACCCAACTTCAATGGGGGTTTGCATTCATGCTGTGTTGTTTTCTCTTCTGTGTGCGTGTAAGAGCAATTTGAACAGAGGTATTGCAAAATTTTCGTGGCAAAATTTTAAGAAAGGAACACTACTATTAAACTGTTGGATAATTCCAAGCTTGTGGAAACTTAACATATTATTGGATGTTTAATATGTTAAGAGATAAACACAAAAAAGAAATCTAGAATAGGAAAAGGAAGTTTTCTATTAGATTAGGTTTGTGTTTTCCATATCCCACATGTTAAAGGGAATTGTCCTTCACTATAAATATAGATCTTATGGAGAGGTGTTCCATAAGAGATCTATGAGAAACATTGAGAGCTTTAGTTTTGAGTAGTTTCTAAAGCAATAAGAAAAGTTGTTCTTATTATCCTTTGTTCTAAGAGATCCTTCAATTGGTATCAGAGCTTAAGTTTAAAGCTTCGATCAAAGGCTTAAGTTGAAGCTTTTGATCCTGGTAGCTGTGAAGCAAGAGTTTCACGACACAAGATGGCTGACGTGAATAGGGCTCCACGCGCGAAGGACCTTGGATCCGCATCCCAATCCAATGTCCGATGTTGAACTCGACAAACTACACAGTTTGGTCGATAAGGATGAGGGTGTTACTCCGTGTTCATGATGTGTGGGACACGATAGGACCCTGGTTCGGATGATCAAAAGAAGAACGATGTTGCGATTACTCTTTTGTTTCAATCCATTCCCGAAACTTGATTCTCCAGGTGGGAGAACAAACCGCATCAAAAGACATATGGGACGCCATCAAGTCACGACACCTTGGAGCGATCGTGTAAGGGAGGCGAGACTTCAGACATTGATGACGGAGTTCGACAGGTTGAAGATGGATGATAGTGATACCGTGGATGACTTTGCGGGAAAGTTATCAGGGTTATCATCCAAAGCAGCCTCGTTGGGAGAAAACATAGAAGAATCCAAGATGGTTAAGAAGTTTTTGAAGGGTCTTCCAAGACACAAGTATATTCCAGATCGTAGCGTCGCTAGAGCAAGTCCTAGAACTCAACTCTACGGGTTTGAGGACATAGTCGGAAGGATAAAGGCGTATGAGGAGCGTGTAGGGGAAGAAACTCAAAAAGAAGACCAAGGGAAGCTTATGTTTTCAGATAACAATCACCAAGTTCAGAGGAACTATGGAGATTTTCGTGGTAGAGGTAGAGGACGGAATGGAAGAGGCAGAGGTCGAGGTAGGTTACACAACCAAAGTCATGTGTCACACACCGAAGACAAAAACTCGAAGAAGGATCGTTCTAAGCTGATATGTTGGAGATGTGACAAGCCGGGTCACTATGCGAATTCATGTCCCGAGAAGTCAGTGAGGAATCAAGAAACCAACTTAAATGAAACACAAGAGGCCGATGCCCTCTATGTACACGAGGTGGTATTCTTGAATGAAGACAAGGTGATTCCGAAGAATCTTGATATCGACAAAGGCAATGCAAGTGTTTGGTATTTGGATAATGGAGCGAGCAATCACATGACGGGAAACAAGGAGTTCTTTTCGAGTTTGAATCTCAACACCAAAGGGAAAGTGAAGTTTGGTGATGGATCGTGTGTTGATATTGTAGGAAAAGGGGTTGTTACCTTTGTGTGCAAGATTGGAGAGAAGAAGGCACTCAAAGACATATACTACATACCCGACCTGAAGCATAACATATTGAGTCTTGGACAAGCAACAGAGAACGGATGTGAGGTTAACATGAAAGATGTCTATTTAACACTCACAGATTCATGTGGCAGGTTGCTTGTACGTGTAACAAGATCTCAAAACCGTCTCTACAAGACCCCGATGGAGATTAGTTATCCGCAGTGTTTACATGTCAGAGATGAAGATGCAACATGGAGGTGGCATGCTCGACTAGGACATATAAGCTTATGGCGTGATGAACAACATGGTAAAGAAGGAGATGGTCGTGGGAATACCGTGTGTAACACACGAAGAAAGCGTATGTGACGCCATGTCTAGCAGGGAAGCAGATTAGACAGTCATTCCCGACTAAAGCTATGTTTCGTGCGACAAAGCCATTGGAGTTACTGCATGGAGATTTGTGTGGACCAATCACACCACCGACGCCTGCAAATAACAAGTATGTCTTCGTCCTAATTGATGACTTCTCCAGGTATATGTGGACTATACTTATGAAGGAGAGAGTGAGGCATTCGATCGATCAAAGCGTTTAAGGAAAGTGTTAGAGAAGCAAACCGGTTCCTACCATTAAGACCTTTCACTTCGATAGAGGAGGAGAGTTTGCCTCACCTAAGTCCAATCTAGGTTGCTACCGATAGAGGAGGAGAGTTTGCCTCATGTATGTTCAATCTAGCTTGCACCGATGGAGGAGGAGAGTTTACCTCAGCTGAGTTGAATGATGTCGAACTATTTATGGGTTGAAGAGATGGTAGCCGAGTTAGAGTCTACCACAAGAAACAAGGCCGTGGGAGCTTGTAAGGAAAGGAGAAGATGATCGAGTTTATGTGTTATACAAGGCGTTGTATTGGTTACACCAAGCACCAAGAGCTTGGAATGTGAAACTCGATCATGTCCTAAAGGAGATGAGCTTTAGGAAGTGCACATTAGTGTATCGCAAGAATGAAGGAGGAGACTTCAGGTTGTGTGCCACAAAGATGGAAGTGTGTAACATGACTCACGATGAACCAAAAATAGATGCTACGGATTCAGAAGAATCATAGGATGTTTGAGGTATCTGATTCACACAAGACCTGACTTGTGTTACGCAGTGGGCGTACTGAGTAGATACATGCATAATCCGAGAGACTCTCATGGACAAGGCCATCAAGCACATATTGCGGTATGTGAAAGGAACAACAAACTTCGGTCTGTTCTTCAAGAGAGATGGGTCAAGGAGTGTCGTTGGTTATAGTGACAGCAATCACAACATTGATGTTCGATGACGGGAGGAGCACGTCAGGACACTCATTCTATTACGGTTCATCATGGTTACTTGGACATCACAGAGCAGCAACCGGGTTTGCATTGTCATCATCGCGAAGCAGAGTCTCATGGCAGCAAACGAAAAGCAGCGAAGCAAGCTATATGGGATCAAGGAGTTGTTGAGTGAGATACTAAGTGAAGAAGGCGAGAGAGTCAGACTTAGGGATCGACAACAAATCAGCCATTGCTCTAACGAGAATCCGGTTTTCCATGGAAGAAGTAAGCACATACTTTCAAGATAATCATTTCATTCGAGAGTGTGTGGAGAATGGGAAAATCGAATTGAGCATGTGCCATGGGTGTTGAGGGCAGAAGGCCGACCGTCCTAACCAAGCCATTAACCAAGGATTAGTTCAAGCAAAATGAGGAGCCTAATGCGGAGTTCAAGAAATGGGTCTCCCTAATTCAGTTGGAATTAAGGGGGTGATTGTTGGGTAATTCCAAGCTTGTGGAAACTTAAACATATTATTAGATGTTTAATAGGTTAAGAGATAAAACACAAAAAGGAAATCTAGAATAGGAAAAGGAAATTTTCTATTAGATTAGGTTTGTGTTTTCCATATCCCACATGTTAAAGAGAATTGTCCTTCACTATAAATATAGACCTTATGGAGAGGTGTTCCATAAGAGATCTATGAGAAACATTGTGAGCTTTAGTTTTGAGCAGTTTCTAAAGCAATAAGATAGTTGTTCTTATTATCATTTGTTCTAAGAGATCTTCATAAACACTCTGTTACAAGTTCTTGCGTTTAAATCTTATTATATAGAGCTTGGCTTTTCAAAATTGCTAAAGCACAATAGTAACATATGGCAATTATATATTTAAGATTGTGACATGTGTTAATTTATGTAGAACTCCTTGACAGACACTGCATAAGGGGCAGGTTTCTCCTCTCTATGTGGGTTACCGATTTTAGGAGACCTAGTGTTCGGAGACAGACTCGCGCTCTAACATAAGACTCCAGAATGGTACATTAATCAAAATGATCAAAAATTTTCATTAAAAAGATAAAATATATACTTAATAACTTATACACTTAGAATTTAAAGTTAAGGTGTATAATATTAGGGGTGGCGGTTAAATTTTTTAAAATAAATGATTAAATCTAAAAAAGAAATAAAAATTTAAAATAGTTTCAAAAAGTATTTTTGAATTCAAAAATAAAATTTGAAAAAAATATCAAAAAATACATAAAGAAACTTATTTAAAAATCAATTTTGAAAACATATAATTTGATACCATAATTTTTTATTTTTTATGTCTTATGTTTTTTATTTATGATTTTATTATTTATATATCTATAAATCAAATGCTAGCTAGAGTATATTTCATTTTAATAAAACTTCTTTAGGTTATTTTTCTTCTTTGGAGATTCTTTTGTGACAAAAACCAAAAAAAAATGAGCTATTTGAGAATATATATATAAATACGCAAAACTGTCTATATATAATTCATTTCTTACACAATAGATGTTATAATTTGTCTATACACACTCTCTCCACCTTCATGTTCTTTTATCTCTGTTTATAGTAATTAGCTTGAGGTTACACACAATCTTTGATATTATAGGCTATATGTACCCACAAGTAGAATATACTATAATCTATTGTTATTATAATTTATTCCTTTTGTGTGGCCATTTGTAAATGTTATATAAACTGATAGTGAAACGCCTCGAACCCACAAGACATATAACCAAAGTTACCAGCAAACTGAGGAAAATAACTCTGTACCAATGAGTTTCCACGTAAAAATTTAATTTTAAAAAATAAAATAAAATTGTTTATACAGTCTCTTTTATTTAAGATTTTTTTAAAGGAAAACAAATTAGTTTACAAGTCGTTTTATTTAGGAATTTTTTATTAAATAGTTGTCTTGTATTTTAGGATTTATTAGTTTTTAAAAGATTTTTAAATAACTATTTATCTTTTTAAATTATCTTTTCAGATTTAAAAAATGAAAAATTATGATTTATTTTAAAATTAAAAATTGATTTCATATAACAGTAAAATATTATTAAATATTTATAAAATATTTTTGTAAATATTTGAATGTGTAAAGAAATTTATAAGAAAATAATGTTGTGTACTTTGTAAACCCATGTTTAAAAATATTATTAAACAATTATTTATATGGAAATATTTTGTTTTTTTTACATTTTTTTGTTTAAGACTTAAAAAAAAGGAAACTAACTTTTAAATTATTTTCTGATCATTAAAAAAAGAGAATAGTTATGTAACCAACATCTCACAGTCCCTTACACATTATTTGCAAAGTGATTTACACATATACTTTCTACAACTATTTGTTTCCTTTGTTCTTTTTTAAATTATAATACATTTGTTTTCTTTTGATATTTACAAATTTAAAAATTTTGTTTAGCCTTTATTTTTTGATAATGATACATTTTATATCACTTTTTATTTTTTACAAGTTGATCTAACCTATCTTAACAAAACAAATAAATGAAAATCTATCTAAAATTATAATTTTAAATATATAATATATATATATAATATTTATTAAAGTATTGATATAAAATAATATAATTAAAATATTAATATTTTTTTATTTTTAAATATAATTTAATTTTTTTATCGGCTGCACATAGTGCACGAAAACGTCTAATCCTAAATATATAACTATCGTGTGTTACAGTCTTATTAATTATCAACTTTGAAAATAATCTAAGATAGATTAGAATCTAAAACCATTATATAATAAGATAGACTACAATTTTAAACATATGTGTAATCTACATAGAATCACAGACATTAAATCTTAGTGAACAAACTTGCAGGATTGTTGTACAATAAAATAGATATAAATTGGTTTTATCCTCGTTCATAGCGCAATAATCCAAGGGAAGCGATGGCGGACCCGGGCGTGCCAAGTACATACCAAAGTCTAAACTTAACGATCTAAAGAGTAACGGATCAAGTCCTTCATTTCGAGTCTCCTGCCTCAAATTGGACTAATAAGTGGGGTGCACTTGTATTTATGCTCGCTTTCTTCTTTGGTAATAAAGAGATGTCTAATGGTGTTAGTTTCTGATTTTTAGCAGATCGTTCGGCTAATTCAAGAAGATGAGCTTCGGGAATCCTGTCTGTATTTTTTGCAAGGCCAGCTGCAGAAGAAACGTTGTTGCGTTGGTCCTCGCCTCCCACATTTATCCCAAAGAAATGTTCATGTTCTATCCACAATTTCAACTTCGATCTGTAATTATAAAAAACAATATAAGTCTTATGGGATAAAAATAAATGAGACGCGTGATTTACCTCAACATCTCTCTGGCATGATCTTGAGCCTTCTTCTGAATAAGTTCGCCACGGCCAGACATCTAACACACGATGGAGAACGCAAAGGCAACACTGCATGTTTCTTTGGAATGTACAGCTTGAACCGATGTCCGCTCAGACAATATCCACAACAGCAAATATCTCCTATTTCTGTGCAAAGACAGCAGAATAATCTTAGCCTTCTTAGCCGAGGCCACAGCCAGGTCTTGTGATGTGCATAACTGGTGAATCCTTTGCAGATTGGATTCCTTCTTCCCAGCAATAGCACGAGCTTGGCAGCTAGTAGAGCTTCGTAATGGTTTGACATCTCTTCAAAGTCCACGATGTCTAACCACAGTCCCCAAGCACGAAATAATGAGTTCAACAATGTTAACTCCAGGAGTTGCTGCTTCAGCTGTCTCACCCTTGGTGGGAGATGGAAGGAACACTGAGCCAGAATACATGACCCTGAATCACCAGCTCCGGAAGTAGGACACCATCTGCTGGGCTTATCTTTTTTGGTATTCCATATGTACGGGAAAACCGTCATTTCATACCTACCATATCGTGATATGTTCAATTCATATCCAACTTATATGATCTTGCAAAAACATATCCGTATTTTCAAAAAAATTAAATAAACATACTTATTATTTACTTTTTCTGACGAAATCATATCCAATCGCCACATTAGCCGCCGACACCATCTGATTTTGCTGAGGTGTATCATATGTAAGCTAATTTTACTGACAAGATTGCCATGTGTACAATATTTTTTAAAACAAAATAAATTAATTATTTTAAAATATTATTTTTAAAGGCTATCTAAATGTTTATAAAAAAATGTTTACAGCTTACAAATTTTATGTAAAAAAATAAAATTAAATAATAAAGTTTAATCTTATATATGGGTTATATTCATCATAATGTTAGGATTCTGTCAATTATACTTATGTTAATCTTGGTTACGTTTTGTATAAAAAAAATTAGATCACTTATGTACTCATGCAAATAAATTTGTGTTAAGAGATTAAGAATTTAATGAATGTCAACCAAGCTCTTTAAATGTAAACAACATAACCAAGATTAACGGAGGTAACACACTGCAACACTAGCATTGAATTTAATTATTACAACACATATAAATTTTATAAAGACGGTACTAGGATATGAAACATTATAAATAATATATACTTTAAAATTTTAGTATTTTTTTTAATTTACTAAATAATAAAAAGTTATAAGCTGTCAAAAGATTTATCATAGTTTACATTTTCTAAAAAAATATTTATAAAACAAATATTTTATTTTATTTTAAAAAATATTATTCTATATGTGGCATCCTCGTCACCAAAATTAACCTACGTAGCATTCACATCAGCAAAATTAAATAATGTGATAGTTGATGTGACGACTCAGGTATGATTTTTCTTAAAAAGTAAAACAATAGGTATATTATTCAATTTTTTGAAAATATGCATATGTTTTTGCACGATCATATAAGTCGGGTATAAATTAAACATATCACAATTTTTTGGGTATAAAATAACCGTTTCCCTCATTTGTACAGTAACCTCAAGCAAAAAAGATATGAGAGAATTGCTCATGTTCCGCACGACGCGATAGCTCGATAGTTATGGTCAGATCTACGATTTTGAGAACTTGCAACATTTCTCAAGAGCTTTAGAAAAATTCATATTTTAGAGACTTATGCTTGTGTATTTTTTTGTTTTTTTTTATTTATTTTTTTTACTTTTATTATTTTTATTACATATATAAAGCAAATGTTTGTAGAGTCTTTTGTCTTTTTAATAAAATTTCTTTTAGTTATTTCTTCCTTAAAAGTTTAATTTGATGACAAAATCATAAATATGAACTATTTGAGAGAATTGCTCATATATATATATTGGCAACGCAAAGCTATATATATATAATAATCCATTTTACACCAATAGATGTTAATAATTTGTTTACACACCACACTCTCTTCCACCTTCATTTTCTTTTATCTCTGTTTATGATAATTATCTTGAGGTACACACAATCTTTGATAGTATAGCGTATTTGTACCCACAAGTATATATACTATAATCTCTTGATATATAATTTACTCCTTTTTTGTGTGGCCAATTTGTAAATGTTATATAACTGATAGGAAAACGCCTCCAACCACAAGACATGCAAACAGAGTACCAAGCAACACTGAGGGAAATAACTCTGTACAAATGAGTTTCCATGTAAAATTTATTATTTTTAAAGAAAAAATAAAATTATTTTTACAATTCTCTTTTTATTTAAGTTTTTTTATAAAGTAAAATAATTTATTTTAAAATTCGTTTTATTTAAAGTTTTTATTAAATAATTTCTTGTTTTTTGGATTTTATAAGTCTTTTTTTTTAAATTAATGTTTTATCGTTTAAATTATCTTTTTCAAGATTTCAAAAAGGGAAATTATGATTTCTTTAAAAAAACTTACTTTCATATAACAGGAAAATACTATTAAATATTTATAAAAATATTTTTAAAATATTTTGATTTGTACAGAAATTTATAAGAAAATAATGTTGTATTTTGTAAAACCCATTTAATAAAATATTATTAAAATAATTATTTATATGGAAATATTTTGCTCCTTTAAATTTTTTGTTTAAGACTTTAAAACAAGGAAATATAGCATTTAAATATTTTTGATTAAGTTTTTTAAGGAATATGATTATTTAACACATGTCACAATCCCCTATACATTATTTACAAAGTTATTTCACATATGTTCTTTGTATAATCATTTTCACAAAAAATTATGATAGTGCATACTAGAAATGATAACAAGACTTTTGAGTAAATGTGATATGAACAATAACATTTAATAGTGACTTCTATTTTTGGTAAAATTTTAGAATATGGTAAAAACTCATAAATCATCACTAAAATTAACATATTCAAATCTGACATTAAACCATACAAGTAAAGAAATATAAAATATTTTACAAATATTATGTAAATTTTTATAAGCATACAATTTTTTATTACTAAAAAATATTTTCAAATTTTATGCAATCTTTTTAAAAGTAATAAATTTTCAATTATAATATCATTTGTTTCTTTTTGATATCTATAGAACTTAGAAATTCTGTTTAGCCTTATATTTTTTATAGTTATATTATTTTATATTCTTTTCAAGTTGTTCTCATATATATTAACCAAAAAAAAAGATGAAAATCTATCTAAAATTATATTTAAAAAATATAAATATTCAAAATATTGATATAAAATAATAGAATTAAAATATTAACAAAATTTTATTCTTACAACTCGTTTATTTAATACCAATACTACTTTTATTATTTGTCTTTGGTAAATAAATATGTTTTAATATCATGTTTATGATCAATTTCTTTTTCAAAACTACTATTAAATAAATTCTTACAATTTTCTTTCGTCATGATTTAAAGAGAAAGAAAACATATTTTCTTTTGGTTAAGATTTAATTTGTTTGTTTACATATCTCTTTTATTAGGATTTTAGGAAATAAATTATTATCACATAATCGCTTAAAAGTTTCGAATTAACATGATCCTGACACATGACATCTTTTCACTTTATTTTTAAGAAAAGAAAAATTAGTATTAAAAAAATTATTTTACAAATATTTTTTTGTTTAGTATTTAAAAAAAGAAGAAAACTACAATCAAATAATCATTACTTTTTACTATTAAATAAATTTTAAAATTCTTTTTTATTATCTTAGTATACAATATTTTAATCATAAGATATTTTAACACATGTCAAAATATTAAAATAAAAATTCCTATCAAATAATATTTTGAAATTAATTTTTGTTGAGGATTTAAAATTGGTATTACTATTAAATAATATGTATAATTACTTTTTAACAAATTTTGTTTTTGTTATTATCTTAGTATATATATATTTAATTATAATATAATTTAACACATATCACAATCTTAAATATAAAATTACCATGTGTTACAATCTTGTGAATTAGCAACTTTAAAAAGCTAAGCTTTATATAATAAGAGTACAAAATACAAAAAAAAACTTTGATTTAGTATTTTGAATTAAGTGTGTTAAATCCGATAAAAACCAAATAAATTAAAACGAAACCGACCCAAGATAAATAAAGTGAGTTAAATATGATTGATTTTGAACAAAAAATATGTGGTGTATGGATATGGTTCAGTATATAAATCGCTAACAAAAAAAAACAATTAAACCGATAAATTAACACATAGTAGTATAAGTTATATGTAAATTACATAATATGACTGATAATATATATATATATATATAGTTTATTTTAGTGATAAGATCTTGATATTTAAGAAGTTAATTTGAATAATTTGTTACTTTAAATAAAGTATTCCATTGACATACATTTGTGCTAAAATTTAATTATTTAATAATATTATGATATTATTAATATTTTTTATTTTTATCTCATGAAATTATAATAATTTTTGATTTAATTAATATTTTAAGAATTAAAAACATATAAAACATTATATTTAAAAGTTAGAGTATTGTTTAATAAATATGATCTTTTAATTATACAAAATCAAATTGACAAAATGTTATAAAAAAGATAGTTTTTTTTCTTATAAAATTGAATAAACTAAAAACTTAAATTATAAATCAAATCAAACTAAAGGAGGTATAATTTTAATAAACTATCTAGTTTTTATAAATTAAATTCTGAACCGAAACTGGATTGAAATTCGGATTGAACCATCATTTGCGATTATATAACTTTTATTTCTGTCTTAACCTAAGTTCTATTATTTGATCATCAGCTCGAAAGTTGAGTGTAACATTATAAACTGCTTTAACAAATTCCCTTAGTACATACAAAAATATAAAACCACTCATTTGTTAATCGGCTTTGATTTATTGAGCACCGATGCTTGCTTTACCGGGTGAGTTAGGAGAGCGAGCCAAGCTAAAGCTACTAGAGCAGTCACTAAGCTTTGAACCTGACCTACGGCTTCTCACTAATGGAACCAGTGACTGCACCACATCCGCCATCAACGGTCTGTAATCAACTTCTTCTTGAACACACATTGCTGCTATTGCTGCAACTTGAACAACCTCTCTTGTTGAGTACTGTCCTTCGAGTGTTGGATCCATTATCTCCACCACTTTGTCTCTATCATCCAAATGAGGCAAAGCCTGGAGAAAAGAAAAAGAAGAAGAGATGACAACCAAGA
The DNA here is from genome assembly GCA_905132765.1 of Moricandia arvensis. Taxonomy (NCBI): domain Eukaryota; kingdom Viridiplantae; phylum Streptophyta; class Magnoliopsida; order Brassicales; family Brassicaceae; genus Moricandia; species Moricandia arvensis. Next base: position 36,548 of record CAJHQP010003784.1, on the reverse strand, counting down.
ATATAAGAAATGTTTGATTAGTGAAAGGAAGCGTACCCAAGAAACAAGAACTCCTTCTCCAGCAGCTCTCTTCATATCTACTGGAACCCTCCCGGTTAGTAACTCTAACAGAACAATGCCGTAGCTATAGACATCTGATTTTGTAGTCAAGTGGCCAGTTAAAGCATACTCAGGAGCAACATATCCTTGTGAGCCTAGTACACGTGTCGAAACGTGTCCTCCTGCTTTATCTGATACCGACTCTAGCCAATCCGAAGTCTGAGACTTTGGCGTGGAAGTTTCTGTCAAGTAGAACATTGCTGCTCTTAAAGTCTCGGTGAATCACAGGAGGTGATACTTGTTCATGGATATACTCCAAGCCTTTTGCAGCTTCCAGAGCTATTCTCATCCGAGTTTCCCAATCTAATCTCAATGGGACAGAACCAGACCCTATATGCAATAACAACCAGACAGCTCTATATCAAATCCGTAAGGAAAAATCCACAGACTATGTTCATGTCATGGAGTTCCTCTCTTTTAATAACGCTGTAACTACTTGTAACATTACAGGAAGAAGGAACTTAACTGTTCTTAGGATGCAGGTGTTCCTGCAGACCGCCATTTGCCATGAACTCATACACAAGCAGTTTGTGACTATTGTCAGAGCAATAACCAAGAAGAGACAACAAGTATGGTGAACGAAGACGGCTCAGTAACTCAACCTGTCAACAGATACAAAATCAATCAACCTTTGGAGTAACTAATGAGCTAATCAAAGACTAGAGCTTGAATAAGTAACAACCTCCGTCTTAAACTCATCTTCATCTTGCTTTCCGGCATTATCCACGAACTTGATAGCAACTTTTCTCCCGTTGTTAAGCACACCACGATAAACCAACCCAAACCCACCATGGCCCAACAACATTTGACTTACTAAACCCACCAGTCGCTGAATGTAGTTGCTTGAAAGTGAAAACCTGGATCCCCTTGTCAGTAACTTCTTGTTGTTCTTGACAATCACCTTTCTCCTCGCAGTCAAACTCTATAGACACAGGTAAAACCAGAGAGCGAGAAGACAAAGAAATGCAGGTTAAAGATAAGACCAGGCTCGTTTTGTATACACAAGGACATGGAACGAAACAGAGAAGTTGTTGTACTTACTCTTGTTGATTCTGTGACGCTTGGAAACTTTGTTACGGATATAGCAGTAGTAGCTAAACGCGACGAACAAAGAGGACAAAGCAAGGCAAGCAAGAACGACAATGGCTACAAGTGAAGCTCGCTCTTTCCGTCGGTACGCTTCATCTCCCTCCTCCATTTCACCCCCAAGAACAATAAGAACGGTTTCCACAAATGGAGAAAAAAAAAAACAGAAAATGTGGAAACCCTAGGAAGATTGATACAGAGAAGTGAAATTATTATTTTTGGGTTTTTGTGCTTGTGTGTGAGTGTCAGCCAGCTTCACTGACTCACTGTACTACTTTGTTTCGTGGCGCGGAGAATACTTGTCTTCACTGGAACTTTACAAAATTGGTCCCTATACTTTTTAAGGTTTGTACATCTCAGTCACCGACAGGCGACAGTTTAGTTATATGGACGTGTACACGTGACCAAGGCCCAGAATACGATATTATCCGGTCCAATTGATCGAACCAAATTTCACTTTCGTTTGTGCTAATGATGATGAGATGCAAAGAGAACAAGGGATTAATTTATTTATACTGACAAAAGGTTCCAAAGACCATTTGTTTTTTCTTATACCATAAAAGATTCTTCCTCGCACTTAAGCCATTAAGCAGCCACGCACATTATAGATAGTTTCTATAGCATAATGAAGTTGAGACAAACTGCGACTAGCTTATCTTTTTTTTTTACCTTGAAGGAGCTTTTGTTATTACTTCTTTCCACGGAGTTTAGCTCCAAGTGCCCTCTCAAGCTTAGAAAGGATCTGCTGGTTCGGAATTGCTTTCCCTGACTCGTACTCTTGTATCACTTGTGGCTTCTCGTTTATCAGCTACACAACCAATGCCATAATCATTATCACATTCACACATCATGAATCAAACAAGAGAAACAAGGAAAAGAAAGAAAGAAAGACTACTTGAGCGAGTTGGGACTGGGTGAGCTTCTTCTCCCCCTCTGGCTTGCATGATAGCTTTCTTCAACTCAGTAGGCACACGTTCATCTGATTATAAACAAAACAACACACATAACAAAACAAGGTGTCAAACACAACCAACAGAATATAATTCAATCTAACACAGAAAACGAAAACACAGTGATTTGTAGAGATCGTTATATATAAAGATTTTGGTCTCTTAGCATTCACTAATTGCCATTAGTGGGAATGAGAAACTAGATTCACCCCACTAGAATCGCTGTGATCCAGAACACAGAGTTAGATACTACCACAGTTTCCTTGTTCATAAAGAAACTAAGTCAATAATATTTATTATGAAAGAGGAGAGAAACTCACGAGCCAAGTTCTCAGTATCATCGTCTAGTCTCTTGGTGTTCAAGGAGGTGCTGCTTGAAGCCGCCTTATTGGTTCCAGCATTGTCTATATGCAACAACAAAAACAGATACATCATCAACCTGATATGATCAATGATAAATCAAAGCACGAATCCCTTCCAGAGGAGATCACAATACCCCTAATCATGGAAACTAAATAACAGGAAACATAACTCATATCGATTCATTCGTCAAATCTAACCTAATCCATATAGAACTTCTCGCACAGCTAGAGATACGAAGACAGATCAGAAGGAAAAAAAACAGATGGAGAAGGGAGAAAACAAACATTTTCTGACGGATTCGATATCGGCGCCGCTTCTCCGAGCGGCGTTAACAGTCTTCTCGTCGCGCTTGGCGGCAGAGTTGGGAGCTTTCTTACGGATCACCACGGGCTCCCAATCTTGAGTCATCGGTCCAACTCCTGCCATGGCTTCTCTTGAGATTATCTTCTTCAACCGCCTTTTCTTCGTGTGGATAAAGTAGTTGGCAAAGCCTTTATCGTTTTGCTTTTTTTACATAGCTAAACTATGATGGGGGTAAATTAGTAAATAGCACAACATTGACGTGTCGTAGTGGAATTGATTCGAATTATAAACCAGGGGTTCGACTTGACAGTTTCGAAAAGTATGTGCGAGGAAAGTGAGTCTTGACGTTTATAATGACCTACAAACAAGAAGGTTGCTTCTTTTTTTTTTTGCCATAATGTACCAGAATCTATCTGTCTATTCATCGAGTTCATTCTTGACTAGAGCTGCTTTGAGCATGAGAGTAACCGGAGCTCAACAAGTTATACTTGTGTGTATCATCATACGGTATTATATTGAGAGGCACTTGCAAGGCTTCTCTTTCTCCTATTCATCCACTTCAACCTTGATTAGAGCTGCTTTGTCACCACATTTCCAGCCTACTTCTTCATATGATGTAGTTTTTTTTACATCTTTACAATTAATTTACAAGTATAATATGAAAATATTTTGTCTAGATAAACAATTGCTCACAAACAATGTATTAGCTTCATAAGTTTTAGTTTCATCGATTCTTTGTCTTAAGTTATTTCATGCCCACATAGCAAATTTAATGGCTTAAAGTTAGTCTGGTGTGAGCCCATTCATATTAAAAAGATGATGATCCTATTGTAAACTCAAGAATTTGGAGTTTGATAGGTTGATGTAATGGTGGAGTTTTAGTTCGTGTATGTGTGTTACACATGGAAAATGATGGTGTGACACACACTTCCGAGAATAAAAATGAAAACATCAAGATGTGATGATGTGGAATATTTCATATGTTTGGTTTGACGAAATATGCTTTAAATAAACATTATTAGATCACAAATTGGAAGATTTGGTGATGCTAAAATATAGGAAATAATATATTAGATAATAGAAAAAGAGCGGGACACCTAAACGAAGGAGGTTCTTCGAACCAAGGTTGAGATCCTGAGAAGAGAATATGGCGATTTTGACACATAATATGTTGTTTCTTAATAATGTGAATTATGAGTATCGGAAAGTGGAGAATGAGAGCAAACTTACGTGGAGCTGATGAAGATATTTGGACAGTTGTTCAAACTGGATGGGAAGAACCATGTGTGATGCTAGAAGATGGTTTAAAGACACTTAAGCCAAAGATAAAGTGAACTGCAACAGAGAATTTTTTTTTCAAAAGTTTAATGCTAAAGCATTGGATACAATCTTAGTTCTGTAGATGGTAAGCAATTTGAGCTAATACAAGGATGTGAATCAGCTAAAGAGGCTTGGGATATATTACAAAACGCCTTTGAGGGTACTGAGAATGTTAGGAGGATAGATTGGACTTGCTTGCATTGCAGTTTGAAAACATAAGGATGACCGATGAAGAGAAGATATGAGACTTCAGTTCCAAGCTCAGCTTCATAGCCAATGAAGCACAAGTTTTAGGTAAAAAATATGAAGATGCAAAATTGGTGAAGAAACTTTTGCGATGTTTACCTACTAAGTTTGTAGCACATAAAGCGGCAATAACTTTGACGATAAACACTGATGAACTAAAGTTTGTTGAGGCCGTAGGGATTTTAAAGGCTCAGGAGATGGAATTAAAATCTAAGTTGTCAAAGCCTATTCAAAACTCAAGAGTTACAGTTGAAGAAAACATCCAAAGAGCTCCAAAACTTGAAGAATCTTATTCACCTAATGATTCAGAAACTTGAAGAAACCATGAATCTTTTGTATAAGATGTCCAATGACACACTGCCTAGAGAAGAAGAAAGACATAAAATGCATGAAGTGGTGTTGCTTTACTTGTCATGGTATTGGGATATGCCAAAATAGTGTGTCCATCATTCAAGAGAAAAGAAACCAAGTGTAATGGATGTAATAGTTATGGGCACATAAAGTCAGATTGTGTGAACACAAAGAAGATGAAGATGAAGAGAAGTTACACTGATAAAAATTCAGAAAGAAAAGAAGATGCTCTCAATTTCGTGGCTCTTCATGGAGCTGTGGAATCTGAAAAATACATTACTAAAGGTGAATCCCGAACGTCGTGTGCGTCACACACCAATCTGATGCGTCACACAGTGATACAAAAAGTGATTTAAATGCAGATCTTTTTGCTGAGTATCAAATTCTTTTTGGTCAATTTGCTAAACTCATTGAAGAAAACATTGCAGCTCATCAAGTATAAAGCTATACTAAAAGCTTAAATCAACATCCTAAAGATGGAAAAAATTGGTACAAAGGGCGAAACAAAGTGTATGGTGACAGAGAATGATGATGAAGACGAGCTTCAGTCTCTTAAGAGAGTTATTGCAGAGAAGAACCAAGTTCAACAGGAGTATGAAGTAAATTTTCATCAGATGAAACAACTGTTACATCAAGAACTTGAGAAGAGTTAGCTTTTGGAAAGACAACTTACTAAGAACTACAAGAAAGTAAGAATGTTAAACATTGGTTCAGCTAGTTTGGATCATATCTTATCGGTTGGACAGCCTCCCAAAATCAATTGGGGTTTGGGTTACAAAGGCACTACTTCACAAGATCAAGATCATGATAAGGCTGAAGGGATAAAGTTCATAAAAGCTGCAGTAAAATCAGATGATAAACCAAAAAGATGCATCACTACAAACTAGCATACCAGTAGCTGTAGAACAATCAAAATTAGTGTTAAAAACGAGGAATGAGGTAAATAATGAATGCTTGTGTAGTGGAAAACAAGGTCATCATGGAACTGATTCTCAAATGGTTGATAAGAATGAAGTAATCAAGTTTGTAAAATGATCAATTCCAGTTGTTTAGCTGAACAAAAAGATGAAACTCAAGCAAACAATGTGACTTCAAAGATACAAGATATAAAAGTTGTTGTTAAGCGAAGGAATGGCTGTCACTTTTGTGGTAAGATCGAATATAGTGTTGCTTACTGTTATGCTCATAGAAATCAGATTGCGCGAGCTTGGAAGATGAACTTTTGTATGTGGAACCCAGAAGGTATGTATGGATAGCTAAAAAGGATTTGTATCCTAAGTTTATGAAAGGTGTGTCACACAAGCATACCAATGTGTCATACGCTGGGATGGAAAATCAATATACTAAAACTGAAGAACCAGTTCGACGGGCTTCTACTAGAAGGGCATTAAGAGTTTTGATGTTCCAACAAGTATCATGAAGTTTTTCACAGAGTTTTTCACTCAAGCAGGGGGGAGATAATACTTGATTCAGGGGGAGTTCAAGATAAATACTTTGATGAAGTGCATGATGCATATTGTGCTTAGAGGTTTGTGAGCTTGAGTTGTAAAACTTAGTGAAAAAGGGGGAGAATGTAAGCTCAAAAATTTGGAGCTTGATAGGTTGTTGCAGTGGTGGAGTTTTGGTTCGTGTATGTGTGTTACACATGGAAAATGATGTATGACACACACTTCCGAGAATAAAAAGGAAACATCAAGATGTGATGATGTGAAATATTTCCATATGTTTGGTTGACGAAATATGCTTTAAATAACCATTATTAGATCACAAATTGGAAGATTTGGTGATGCGAAAATATAGAAAATAATATATTAGATAATAGGAAAAAATTATTTAATATATACCTTGGTTTTTCCTAGAATTAGGTTAGAACTTTCGACGTGATTATTCTCACAGATACACAAAAAGGAATTTGAGGTTTCAGAAAGTGAGTGATTTGTAGACGTATCAACAGAGATTGGTTCACGCAAGTTGGGTGTGTTAAGAATCGATCTGTATCGAGTTGTGTAATTCAGATAAAACAAGTCTGTAAGAAATTGTGTAAAAGATTTATAATAAAAGAGATATGTATTCTTCGAATTACTTTGTGCCTTGTAATTTGCTGGATTTCGATTCTACACCTATTACTCCTACACCTATTACTCTGTTAGATTATCAGTCGATCAATTGCTATGAACACTTGTTGGTTATAACAAATAAGAAATGATCAAAACTGATAACAGTAGTTTGTTTCAATCCACAGCCACCAAACCACATTCACACCGGTTCGACGTTTAAGGGAACCAGCAATACAAGATATAAAACTGTAATCAGCACTACAATAAAACATAAAATTACTCAACTGAAAAAGAAGCAAAAACTTTGAAGATTTAATTTTTAAGCGCACTCTTCTTCCTCTTCGGTATCAAACCACCACCAGACTCTTGATTACTAATCTTTGTCTTCTTCTTCGGCTTTAACTCATCCTTACTCTTCCCCTTGACCACTTTCTTCTTCGGTTTCTCAGCCTCTGCAACCTCACTCATCTCCTTCTTCCTCTTCTTCTCCTTATCACCACCAGACTCATTACTAACCTCAACATCACCAATCTCATCATCTTCATCAAGCACCTCAGATACATTACTATCCATATACCTAACCTCATGAATCCTACCCTTCTTCTTCTTCCCCTTCACCACATCACTCTTCTCACTACCATCAACAACAACACTTTCACCTTTCTTCTTCTCTTCTTCCTTAACAACAACACTCTTCTCCATTCCAAAGCATCCATCTTTAGCTTCAAATCAGGCACACTCTGATAAACAGGCAACGCCAAACTCTCAGACAGCTTCAAATGCAAAGACCTAACATACTTCCACTTACCAGGCAACACTTCAACCACACCATTCAACGTCACCATCACATTCTCAACAATCTCACCACTCTCCATCGACAACTTCCCAACCTTTACAACACTACACGTCCCTGTCCTAACGAAGAACATAGCAGAACACAAGCCTTCTCCACTTGCTCCTTCCAGTTCCTATGCTTCAAATCAACCGCCGCAGGAATCTTCTTGCTCGTAAAGAACTTTCTTCCCGATCAACCTCGGAAGCAGAGGAATCACTCTCCTGTCCGCAAAGAACATCTCGTAAGAATCACAAAAGCTTCCTCTTCGCCTCGAAGGCCTTGTAATCAGTCTTGAGCTTCGAGAGCTTGAGAATCTTAGTGATCGGAATGTTATCGGATTCGATCTTCTTCTTCGCGTCGTCCTTTGTTAATCCGCTTTTAGGTCTGTCGTCGATGATGAGGCAAAGCTCGGGGGAGTCTTCCTCCGTGTTGATGAGAGGGTGAGGTAAGAGGATGCGGTGAGGCTTCGTACGGTTGGTTTGTGGGATCTTCTTTAAGGTGACGATGAGGTAGATGAACTCGTCTTGCTCGAGAAGCTGAGGCTTGGCTAGCTTTGATTTTGCGGTTTTCCATTTGAGGAGGGAGGTGACGGCGTCGTGCACTGTCTTGGGGCTTACTCTTGAAGTCTGTGGAGGTGGAAGGAGTTGGTCTGGTGATACTGCGGCGGTGTTGGTCATTATGAGGTTTTGGGAGGGAAGAGAGATTAGGGTTTAAGGAGGAGGAGCAAGAGAGATGAAGAGGGTCTGTTGTTTAGGGTTCATCACTGACTTGTTTCTCTGTGAAGTAATGGGCCTAATTTCTTTCGGCTTTTATGTTTTTATTCAGCATATATGACGGGCCTAGACTTTATTTTGGTTTTTTTTTCATCGAAGGTCTTAGAGCACTTAAGGAGGATTAATCTTGTGTCTTATCTTTTGCTTCTTACCTTTTCTAAAAAATTATTATTATCTTTAATTAAAAAAACTTAATAACCATCTCTTAAATAAATGATATAAGAAACGTCTCTTAATCGAAAAGTGTAAAAAAAAAAAAAAATAAATAAATTTTATGTCAATAACCTCACCTTAAGAGATCAGATTAATCATGGTCTTAGTTACCATGGTCATAGATACAAATCAAATATTAACATAATTTTCACTATTTATGATTTCTTTTGTACTTTGCAAATATTTGGTTTTTAACTTGTTTTACTTTGAAAAAATACAAATATTCAATTTTCTAATTATCCGGAAAATTAATAAATATTTAAATATATTTCATCTACTTTGTTCAATACAAATAAATATAGACAAAAAATTATATAACTTTACTTTTAAAACAATATACTTTACAAAATATAAAATTAATAAAACTATATGTTTTTTAATTTTTTAAAAAAAATTCTCATAAAACAGTTATTATAAGAAAAACTGTAGTTTATAGAAAGATTTTATATTTTTTTCCAAACTTAATATTTTATATATAATTAAAAATAAAATTAATAAAATTATATGTTAAAATAATAAACATATGAGCTTATACATTTAAAAATATATATTTAACTATAGATATACATCTATCTGCATCATATAGACGGAGTAGAAAGAATATATATCTCTAAACTTTTAATATTCGTGATTTAATCTACTTTTAACGAATATTAATTTTTAATATTTGTTTTGTTTTAAAACTACAAATAAAATAGTTAACTAGCTTAAACGCACAAATGCAAATGTAAAAAAATTGGAGATTTTTAAAAGTTGGTCAAAACGAATACACATATTTGATACACAGTACACTGTTTACTAGTATAAAGTTATTGTCTTTAATTGATCTGTTCTTCAACTGATATTTGAAACGTTACAACCTTTTTCAAAATTGCCTTTCTTTGTCCCCTTACAAATTCAAAATTATTTGATGTTTTGAAACTACAAAAGTTCAAACTGAAACGTGCACATAATTATTTAGTAACAATTTCGACTTCATAGGATGCTCTTTACAGACTTCATTGGATGCTAAAATATGAACACTATCAACTTAGATATATACAATTCATTCTATAACCAAAAGCAAAATCGTTTATAGATTAAAAGATTTTCCTTTTCGGGTGTAGAAAAAAGCAATACTTTTAATTTCCCAAAGGAGGGAGCTTTCAAAAACCCCTTTGTCTTCTCTCTCTCTCTTTCTCTGACTACCTTAACTTTGCAACGGCTATCTCTGTCGTCATTTCAATTCAAACTCTTCACTTAACTTCTCTTGCTGGTTCTAGCTCTCTCTACCTTAGATCCCTATTCTCAAATGCTCAAAAAACCTCAATCCCAAATCTGTATCGTCTTTCCTGATCTGACCCACTTCACAAAATCCCAAATCTTCTCTCCTCGTTATTGTTTTGAGAATCACATTAGAGAAGTAAAAGGCAAGAACTTTGGCATCCTGATGAGCACAAAAGGCTAAATCTTTCCTCATTCCACAGTGGGATTGTGAGCGAGAGAGATAAAGTGGAGAGCTTTGGCGATCTTCCACAAGGGTTTCTGAAAACTACACTTAATGGATGGATCCGTAAGTAAAAGGTGAAGACTTTATCATCCTGAGTAACTTAGAGGTAAAAATAAACTATCCTTCAGCTAATTCAACATGTGATTCATTATATCACTTCGCAAAGTCTGGTCCTTTTTTGTGTTTGTTGTTGTTTTGATGGGATCCAGTGTCTTGTAATTGCATTCCACTGAGATTGATTCAACTGTTGTTGCTTATATAGGTGAAAATAAAATGGACATTGTCGAGAGAAAACGACCTAGAGGAGCGTTTCTAAATCTATTTGATTGGCCTGGAAAATCAAGGAAGAAGCTTTTCTCATCCAATATCTCTCAAGTATCTGGTATGACACTTCATCCTTTTGTGCTCTGTATGTATATATAGAGTAAAGGCGATCTGAAGTTTCTTATTATATACAGAAGAATCAAAGCAAGCAAAAGAGAATGTTCACAACCCCTCTATTACAAGACATTCTGTTGTAAGCCTCTTGCTCTCAATACCATTGTCCTTGTCTTAGTTTAGTGAATGTTATGAACTGATTATGTTACACAACTTTGGTATGATCTGTTTCAACAGTTTGAGGTTGATCAGTCTGTAAAGAACTCAGCTTTCAACCAGGGAAGCAACTCTAGCTGTGTGCATCTTCAGTAACTAGTGATGATGGCAATGTGGTTAGAGGACCGAGTGTGGTAGCGAGGCTCATGGGTTTAGAGTGTATACCACAACCAAACCTTATGGAACCACGGGTTAATCCTGATCTTGATTCATTCTTTCTCAGATCCTCACGCCAGGCAAATGCTAATGCTGAGCATCAGAGTGACTTTGATGATGTTTCTTGGGATCATTTGGATTTAAGAACCAGTAAAGGACCGCATAAGCGGATGATTGAGCGGTTTCAAACTGAAACTTTACCTCCAAGATCTGCTAAACCGATCTCTGTCACTCACAATAAGCTCTTGTCTCCTATAAGGAATCCTGGATTTGTTCCATCTAGGAACCCTGCTCATGTTATGGAAGCTGCTTCAAGAATGATAGAGTCAAGTCCACGGATGATGGCAAGAACACGGATGGTTCCATCGTCTGATTCTTCTTCTCCAGTTCCATTAAGGATTCGAGATTTGAAGGAGAAACTAGAAGCTGCACAGAATGCTTCAACTTCATACCCTCAAGTCTCAAATGATAACACTCGAAGCAGTAAGTACCTTAGGGGAGATCAAAACGAGAGGAAGACTACGACTTTGGTGAAAAGCAGTTGTGATGGCTTGAAGGATGAACTGAAACCACCTTCTTTCTCTGCACAAGCAAAGGGAAGCAGTAATCAGAAACACAACAGCTTAACAACGTCCTCTAGTGGAAACAAAAGGCCATCTTCAGGACAAAAGGAGAAAGCAGAAGCTAAGAACCGTGCAGTAAAAAGCCAGAATGGTCTCAAAGGAGCTTCCGTGAGCGCAGGGAAGAATGTGCTTAAGCAGAACCACCAGAAGCAAAACTGCAGAGACAATCAGCCAAAGTAGGAAAGCAATGAACAAAGTTGTAAACAAGGTTCTTGTGGACACTGGATCTACATCGAAAAGCTCGAGTTCTACTATGACATCATCAGAAAGGTCTACATCTTTACCTTTACACCGGAGAAAGAGTCTTGCTCGTAGCAAAAAGTCAAAAAGTGGGGCGCAAGAACCAGGAATCAACGAGGAGAAACGGATCAAAAGGGGTGAGAAGTCGATAAAATGCAACATTTCCATTGATGGTGACTCAAACATGAGTAAAGCTGATCAGAGAAGGGAAACGGATGTGATATCTTTCACTTTCTCGTCTTCAATCAAAGGTTTACCAACTCGGTCACAAGGAACCAAACAAGATGCAGACTCTGCTGTTAAATATAATGTGATAGGCGGTGATTCCTTAAATGCGCTTTTGGAGCAAAAGCTTAGGGAATTGACCTTGAAGATTGAATCATCTAGCTCTACCTTGATCCAAGAGGAGTGTTTGAGTTCCATTTCAGATGGTAGAGCGAGCAGTCTTGGTAAAACAACTCAAAACAGTCTTGGTAATGTCTTAACAGAGAGTGAATCTGTTTCTGACTGCAATTTATTCTATAGCAACCAGGAATCTCAGGTCAGTGTCCATAACATGCAGCTTCACTACTCTATTATATCGAATGCTTTGGCAATCTCTGAGAAACTCTTGTGTTCTTTTTCCTTAAAGAAGAAGAAGATGACACAGGGAGAAGAACCTGAAGTTAGCAGCTTCAGTACTCTTACAGAGGCTGATGATTTAGCACTCTCCAGCAACAAGAGTTTCTCAGACTGCAGACATGACAGAGAAAATGGTATGACTTTTTCAGTTCATGTCTTGATTTTCTCCCTTTTTAATGGCTTAGGTTGTGTATTTCACACCATGAATGCAAATCTAATGTCTTGGTAAATAGCTTAGTGTTGCTATTTTTTTTTCAGGCATGAAACAGAGTTCATCAGATCAAGAACTGACTTGGGTTACATCAAGCGAGTCACACCAAACCTTAGATGAAGTAGACTCCACATCCGCACTAGACTGGGAGCTCGAGTACATAACCGAGATCCTCAACTCTAGCCAACTCATGTTTCAAGATTTCGTCTCAGGGACAACCACTAACGAACTAGTATTACCCTCGAGCCTCTTTGATGAAATGGAACGCTCTCGGGAAGCTGTAACGTCGACAAAGATCGAAAGAAAGGCGCTTTTCGACTTTGTGAATCAGTGCTTAGCTGTGAAGATTGAGAGGATGTTAGTTGGAAACTGCAAAGGGATGATGATGATGATGCTGTTGGAGCATAGAGATTTGTTGGCTGAAGAAGTAACAGAGAAGTGAAAGGGTTGAAGAAGATGAGAGAGATGATGATAGACGAGCTTGTGGATCATGACATGAGCTGCTTGGAAGGGAGATGGGTTGGTTATGAGAGAGAGATGTTTGAGGAAGGTATTGATATAGAAGGAGAGATAGTTTCTAGTTTGGTTGATGATTTAGTTATTGATCTTTTGTCTACTGGCTTTCTTAAACGGTCCTTGTAGGTTGTGTTTTTAAATTGTCTGAATGAATATTCTTTGTTTTTAAACTGTTATAACGGTTGAAGAAGAAGTGTCATCCTTCATATGAATTGGTTTAATGAAGAACCGAAACTGTTCGTGTGTTACTCTTTTATGGATAAACCGGTATGGCGGTATGTTGACTGGTATTTTATAGAAAGCCAAGGTGTCGGTGACAGATGCAGATGGACAAAAATCTATAGACCGGAGAAAAATTAATCTTTCATATTTTTACTAAGGGGTTCACTGGTGTAACGTCAGCGATTGCGATTGCAGATGATATTATGAGTTATTAAGGGATTTGGACGACTAGTAAAACGATTAAAAATTATTACATTTATGGAATATTTATGATTAGTTAACTACCAAATATAATAGTAACTAAATAATAAATTAAAAATATTTATATGTTATATAATTATAAAATATTAAAAATCATAGTATATAATAAATAGAAAAATTGTATTTATAAAACTATATTATTAAATTTTAAAAAATTATAGAAACATTTTTCATCAAAGTTTTATAATATAAATTAAAATAATATATATATATATATATATAATTTTGGTATTTGAATTAAAAAAATTTATTGAATATTTTTTATTTTTTTATTATATAATATTTTGAAAAAATAATATCTTTTTATCCTCCCACGACTATCCACAATAACGTTTTCTTTGATTGTTGTAAAATATCAACAACTTAGCAACAGTAAAAACTACGTTTGCGGGTGTTAGCCGGAAAATGAGCCATGATATGTTAGGAAGAAAAAACGTTTAAACAATTAGGAAGAAAAAAATAATAATTAAGTTTACTAGTGACAGGACAATTTCAAGCAAGAGGTAGAGATACAGAGAGATCTTACTTTCAGTATACTAAAGCCGGCGTAGGCACGGGTTCGTAGTAAACATGCGGATCAGACATCCTTTCGTCGGTAAACCGCGGATCACGCATATGCCTTCGTCCATAACCATGTTTGTTGAAAAAAAAATCTACTATAGATAAAAGGAGGATATGAGAGCTTTTTAAGCTGTCCACGTCCTCATTTTTAATCGGCCAATCAAGAGTTTCTATTTTACCACGTCATCCCATAGCATAAATAAAAGCTTTTACGTAACCAAACATTCGTGTTGGGCCGATAAAAAAAATCTAACTGACCCATATCAAGCCCATCTCTTAACTGAAAGGATCGCCGCCGACGAGAATCAATCGTCTCTTCCATTTCCTAATCGGTTCATCTATCTGTAAATAAACGTTATCACCTCCACTCTTGCTATTCTTTACTCATTTCTTCATTTTTGTTTCTTCTTCTATTTAAACATCTTCACTGAATCTTACATGCAACCAAAATCTCTAATCTATGTCTCTTCGCATCTTCAAAAACCAGTTGTTCCTATTTTAATAGTTTTGATGTATTCCATTTCGGTGTGTTTTCTCTGATCCCGGCGTCGCAACTGAATCGCTGGTGGCTCGATCATGGTATGTTTATCAATTCCCGTCTCCGTATAGCAAAATCTCTACACTTGTAAATGTTTTTTTCTGGGTTCTCTGTTACAATCGACGGTGCTTTTTATTTATTAAATGATGTCTTTGAAGGTATTGGGTATCCCGTGGGAGATTGATTCAGATGGGCTTAAGGATTACATGTCCAAATTTGGTGACTTGGAAGATTGTATCGTCATGAAGGTTTGAAGTCGACTCTCTCATCATCTGAACGACATGTTTTTGTGTGTTTAGGATCGATCAACTGGAAGACCTCGAGGCTTTGGATACGTCACTTTTGCTTCATCTCAAGATGCCAAGGTGTGAAAATGACTAGCTCCATTGGTTGATTAGCATAGCTGTCTTACTGTTTTGAGTACTTATAAGAGGCTTTGTAAGGTGAACACTTCTTAGGGAACATAATCTTGGAAGTTAAAGTTGCTACACCAAAGTTTAGTTTCATTTTCTCATGTAATCTTTATTCAAGAGGTTTTATGTTATGGCGACATGAATAGATGAGACAGCCTGCAAAGAAGGTGACGAGGATCTTTGTTGCTCGAATCCCTCCTTCAGCCTCTGAATCAGATTTCCGAAGGTAAAATAATCCCATTTACTTTCTTCTGTGAGAATTGTTTCTAATAATAACCGTTAAGAAAGTATAATAAATCATTCATTGTGTACTATTATGCAGACATTTTTAAAAGTATGGGGAAATCACTGACTTATACATGCCTAAGGTAACGAGTAATATAGTCAACACTCTCAAGAGTTTGTGGTTAGATCTTTAGCCTCCTGGATTTGATATCATTTTTTATTTTAGGACCACAACTCAAAGCAACACCGAGGAATTGGATTCATCACATTCGCTACTTCTGGTCAGTTTTTGCTTGTATAGATACTGATGACAGAGCCTTCTTTAGAACTTTAATCGTCAAACTCATGAGACAGAAACTTTATAAACTGTCACAGCCTTAGTTCATCTTCTATAATTTTTATTTGTAAGATTTTTTGTTCAATTTTTTTGTGAGTTCAAATTCAGTGGAGGATCTGATGGAAGACACACATGATCTAGGAGGCACAACAGTTCCTGTTGATCGAGCTACACCAAAGTAAGATGATCCTCCTCCTAGACCACCACCGTCAGCCGCTAGAATACCGCGCCAACCCGTAGCTGTTGCAGGTGGATTTGGAGCTCCAGGTGGTTACGGAGCTTATGATGCTTACATCTCCGCAGCTACAAGATACGCAGCTCTCGGTGCTCCTACTTTGTATGACAACGCAGCCTCCTTTTACGGATGTAAACCAAATGCCCTGGTTCTGTGCTCAACAATGTTGAATCATCCAGGTACATCTTCTGTTTCAAAGGCTTAAATCTTTTGGTTGAACTCATGTCCTGACATGGATTATAACGTGTAAAATGATCCCAAGAGCAGCAGAAGGAGATGGAATCGGCAGGAGGAGAAGAGATGGAATGGTCTTTCTAACAAAAGGCTTTTTTTTTCACTATAGCAATAACGGGAATAGATGTCGTGATAGGATCTTTCTTCTTCCAGAGGACAGGTATGAGTGATAATCCCCAAATATTCTTACATCATAGTCTATATGAATTTTCCCTAACAGCTGATAGAATTTTTCCATTTCAACATACTGTTTTTTTTTTGAAGAACGGAAGCCCAAACTCCAAAAACTGGGAGCGCGATCATGGAAGTCCATTGCTACAAAGCCTTGCATCCATATCCACTTGAACATGATGGCATCTGTTCATGCTCCATCGCGCATTTACTAATGCTTTAAGTCCGTTGTTTTATTTGTTTATTATATAATTTAAATTTAAGTGGATGAGCTGCACATATCATAGTGATTCCCAGTCACTAGCAGTGTTGAAGATGTCATCTACGACATCCTCAAGCAACGTTGCGATTCCTCTTTTGTCCCTTTCCTCTTCCCGGTAACTGTTCTCAGCCCGTCTTGGATCTTAGTCTACAATGTTTGTGGTGGTTGTCTGCTCCCGTTGTATTTAGATGATTGTTTCCTATGTCACTGGTTTCAACCCCAATCAGTTTTTAATTCAGTACTGCTAAATATCTTCTGTAGTTCCGATTTATTTTAACGTACCCTAGCTGGTCACTAAGCTAGCGATTACCATCCTCACTTTATTGCTGATGAGAAAGGTTACCGTTGTCTTACTGAGTTTTCTATTGTATCCATCTGAGACCATACTGAGGAATCTGTTGATATTATTTTAGTATGATTTATGTATGTATGTCTGTAGAAATCAGACAGCAGCGTCAAAGAGATGGCACACACAATTATGGAGAAGAAGGGTGTCCCAGACATCATAGGTATATATATTTTTTGAACCTTCTTTGACTCTTTGTGTCTTCAGTCTTCAACCTTTCGCTGAAGGCAACAGATTCAAAGTTGATGTCATGGTATCTTTTAGCGGTGGCTATCATTTGTTTTAGAAAAATCAATTGATTGTTCCTAATGTGTTTGATAGTAATCCTTAGGTTTAGTTTTTTTTTTGTTATGTATGTTAATCAGCTTGCCTAAAAAGAAAATTATAAATTATGATCATCATATCGTGTAAACTATAGTCAGATGACGTCTGCTCTTGGGTTCATCTAATTCTTCTTTCTTACTCTCCTATGGATATAACCCTCATGACATGTAATTTTGGTTTTCCCTTGAGTTCCTGAGTATTCTAAAGCATTGCTTTAATCCCATCTGCCGCTGTATCCTTTATTGAGTCATTCTTTTTTTTTCTCAGGGTGTTGTCTGTGAAAATTTTAGTTTTGATGGTTACATGATTGTCTTCTCCTGTTCGTTCTGTAATTATTGGGTTGGTATTATTTTTCACTGTTAACTTTTTTGTAGTTTTTGATGTTTGTAACTGCACGTTTCAGTTAACAATGCCGGTACTATCAATAAGAACAGCAAGATTTGGGAAGTCTTTGCAGAAGATTTCGACAGTGTTATGGATACAAACGTTAAAGGAGTAGTAAATGTACTGCGCCATTTCATCCCTTTGATGCTCTCACGGAAGCAAGGTATTATTGTTAACATGTCTTCTGGATGGGGAAGATCTGGTGCTGCCCTGGTGAGTTACAATCATCACGAGCTATTATTGTATGTTTGTTCTTATAGTTACAAAAAAAGTAGTAACAAAGACAGTCGGAACTGAAATCCAAATAAGCTAAAGAAATCCAAATAAGCTAAAGATTATTATAAAGATTTTTTTCCATTATAATAATCTTGAGCTACACTTTGTTCGGATATAGAAATGATGTTTGGATACCTCTCTAATAAGCTAAAGTGAAGCCGGAACTGAAATCCAGTGGCAAAGGAGGTAGCTGAAGGAATGGCAGTGGTTGCATTAAATCCAGGCGTGATCAACACAGAATTGCTCACTTCATGCTTTGGCAACACAGCTTCATTGTATCAAGCTCCTGATGACATATTTTAATATATATATATATATATATATATATATATATATATATATATATATATATATATATTCGCTTCAATTCTATTCTTCATAACTCCGATCAAGAAAATTGAACAGGGCTGTGAAAGCTGCAACGATGATTCTGAACCTTACAGCGGGTGATAATGGCGGATCTCTTACTGTCTAACAACTAAACTTCACTCTTCTTTTCGACTTCAGTGATATGGATAAGGAGCTTCTTCAGCAGAGCCCTTTGCTTTGAGGCTTTAATTCTATTTATTGTAACCAGAAATTTTAGCATGGTTACTACGTTCTTAAGTTCAACTAAACTACATTTTTGTAACGTTTTCACTTGGTCAGTTTTAGATAAATAAAAAGTTAGGAGGATGACTGTGTAGTAAGAGCATAGGACCAATTGATGATCAACCAAACCTTAATAACTTCAACCAAGCTAAAACCAAACTGTTCTACATCTAAGTGAACCAAACCCGAAATGTCGACCCTTCACCATAGTCCATCGATTTGAGTTGTTATAAAAAGTTTTAGTTTAACATTAAATTTCTTTAGTTGCAAGAATTTTTTTTATATTTTAGTGAAATACTGACTAACAAATTTTTTAGTCAAACACAATACACTTTACCATTGAATTCTTCATGAAGCTTCCCCAGCTCTGAGAATGTCAACTGTTGTTCTTGGTTGTGGTCAATGGTACCAACATTTAAGAGATAGGAACGTTGTTTAATTTTTGTAAGATAATTTACCCTGGAAGTCTTCATGCTCAAAACCTTTCTTTTTATTCGAACTGAAATGAACTAATAAGTTCATGAAAAGTTATTTATAATGCATCAAACCTTTTAATTATAAGGAAACCGAGACAGCTCTAAAGACTTCGGAGAAATGTTCAATACAAACACAAATGTCATTGTAATAAGAAGCTATTAAACGTTGGCAAAAGAAATAAACTAATCCTACTTTAATCCGAGGCTTCGACGAATTAAAGTAGAATTCGTCGAATTCTACTAATCTATTACACAGCCCTGTTCAATTTTCTTGATCGGAGTTATGAAGAACATAATTGAAGCGAATATATATATATATATATATATATATATATATATATATATATATATATATATATATATATATATATATATATATATATATATATATATATATTGTTTAAAATATAAACACAAATTGAACGTCAATATAAACACAAACGTCAAACCAAGGAAATCACAGCTAAGGAATCTAAAAATGACCAAATGTCCAATATCTCCAGGAGTCTCTTCCCAAGGATGTTAAAGGGGCGAGAGGGAATACTTTTGTGTCTTCTCTGTACATAAACCTTACGAGAGAAGGTAATCATCAGAAAACAAAGATGAAGAAAGCTGAAATAAAGAATGAATAAGAGACAAAGAAACACATAGTCCTAGAGAAAAAAGAGAATAAGGTTGGTGAGGAGAGAAAGAAAGATAATGTAGAAGAAGTAATTGTTTTGGAGATCCTTCAAAAGATCTCAATGGAAGAAAAATGTCTCCTCCCTATCATTAATCTTGGCGTTGCTTCACTATAACTGCCTCTGCTTTTTATAGTATCTATGTTTTCCAATCACAGATTTCTTAGTTCCCAATTTTTTTTTCTAAAATACCGTCATAAGACCAGATGATCGAAAGTTATGTTTATATTGTGGGACACTAATTTCCATAATAAGTTTGGTGACCTTTGTATCTGGAAAACTTTCATAATATAGTAAATTTAGCAAACTAATTAGTATCAGTGTATGTCTTCCAAATCAAAACAAAATTTGCCTTAACTAAATATTATTCAAAACATTAAAAAAATTATTTAGAAAAAACAAAAACAAAATCCACAGAAATACAAGACAAGTTTCTAAAACAAAAGAAAATAGTATAGAACGTGTAAACAAAGAAAAAACTTACATCTGAATATGCAATCTGTAATCTGCGCGTAAAAGAGAGTAAGCTATGAAATCAATGCATCAAATAATTTTGAGGAATAAAACTAATATGCAAAAACCATACAAATAAAATTTTCCTTTATTATTTTAATTTAGTATTTTTAACCTAACTAGAAGGAGAAAATTAGTTCAGTTTTATAAATGAGCATCTGGGAGATTTGATACAAGTCTCAAGATGGATTAAGAAATAAACTACTCTATTTATATATATATATATATATATATATATATATATTATAATCAACTTAATTTTGGTTTATCATATCAAAACTTTTGACAATTTACAAAATCTAATATAACATGTGTACATTTGTCTGTATTGTAACATTTAGAGATAACTTTGACCTTTTAACAAATCCTAATCATATTTTTGCAATTTTTATCATAAAATATATAAGAAAAATGATTTTTAAAATATATACAAGAAATATGAGGCCTAATTTAACTTATATTTTAATGACATACTTTGTCGTTGCCGAAAAATTATAGTTGTAACATTGCTTCACTTATATAAATCTAAAATGATGTTTCCGTTTTTCTTTATTAACTCAACTCGATCGTGTTGCTGTTTAAAAGAGGAACACATCATATAATTTATGCTTGAAATTCAAAAGGTATACAGAAATTTGTGAATTATCGTATGCATATTTTTCGACATTCTTACGATTTATTTCTTCACAAGTGATGACAAAGAAATTATATGCATATAATTAGTAAAAGGTTCATGTATCTAAATCGTAAATTCATTTTTGGCTATATAATTCAAACCTACCGAAACTATATAGTTAGTTAGATTTTTCACCACTCTATGTTTCAGATGACAAAAAAATACATAATCATAAACAAATTTTTTTTCATCTTAACATCAAACAAGTTTATATTTGATAGACATATAATTTTCTTCTCGATCCATGAGATATGTATTGTAGTGATGCTATTAAAAATTAACCCGGGCGTAGCCCGGGAAAGACCCTAGTAATAATAAGAGGATATGTGTAATAGTTTCTGGTAGTTTTGCCCCCTAAAAATAATCTTATCATATGATTCATATCCTGCCTGGAGATCCACTTAATAAACGTATAGTTAGGACAGGCTCTGGATACAAGTGTGGTTTACCGAATAAAAAACAATCTGCTAAATAATAGTATGATCATTCGTCATAATATTTTGTAATTTTTGGTCATTCCTTCGTTTGATTTTTCTTGTAGTGTAGATATTATCAAGTCCTTCAAAATCATCTATTGAATAGTGCCCTCTTGTATTCTCATAAAAAATGAGAGAAGGAATACAAATATTTTACAGATATCAAATTATCAAGGGAAATTGCTAAAACTAGCACATTCATGATACATTATTTCAATTTTACACTAACCAACTTTACCATTAAAATTTTAATAGACAAAATACTATTTTATCCTTAACTAATTAAACTTAACAATTTTAATAAGGTTTTGATGTATTAGGATTTAGAGTTTAGAATTTAGGGTTAATGGTTAAGAATTTAGGATTTAGGATTAAGAATTTAGGGTTTAGAGTTTAGGATTTAGAATTTAGGGTTTAAGATTTAGAATTTAAGGTTTAAGATTTTGAATTTAGGGTTTAGGGTTTAGAATGTAGGGTTTAGGGTATAGAATTTAGGGTTTATAATTTTAGGGTTAGGGGTTAAAATTTAGAGTTTAGGGTTTAGAATTTAGGGTATAGAATTTAGAGTTTAGAATTTAGAATTTAAGGTTTAAGGTTTAGAATATAGGGTTTAGGGTTTAGAATTTAGGGTTTAGGGTTGATTTTTAGGTTTTAGGGTTTATGGTTTAGGTAGAGTTTGAATTTCGAAATAGTATAATTCGAAAAAAATAAAAAAAATATCTTTTGTTTTTTTGTGTTTTGTCTTTATTTAAATATTTATTTTATATATATAAAGAACAAGTGTATAAGAATCTTTTATCCTTTAATGAAAAGTGTATATTTGAAAATATCCCCCTTCCTAAGGTGAATTAGTGTACCCAATAATGTGTATTTATACAATTCTCCCAATTATCAATCATTGTTGTTTTTTACTTGAACCACAAATCTAATATACATTAACCTTCGTACCTCTTTTAGGTTTGTGCATGCATATTCGCACGCTTAACCATGTAGTCTTTAACTGCTACTTTGATTGCATCTTCTGCAAGCATACTGCAATGAAGTTTTACAGGTGGCAACGATAGATGCTTTGCTGTTTCGCTGCCAAAGTAATTACCGCATCAAAATATTAACATTTTTCTATTTTTAGAAATCTCACCGTAAATGTGATCAGTGAGAGATAACATAAGTTAAACCGTATGTAGCTTACGTATTCTTGATGGCGAAGACTTGGCCCATCGTTTTGCCTTTAACCCATTTCATAGCTGAAAAATCAAATCAATCGCATCATGGAGTTAATGACATTTTTTTCTAATACGAAGGTTGATATGCATTTTATTGATTTAGTTATAGTCAAATAAAATTTTCAAAATATAACCTTATTTGACCAAAAATTTTAAGTGAAACCATTGGTTACTATGTGATTTTAAACACTACAAGAAAACAATTTTTTTACTAGGGCTATATTCATGGTTAATTCGTCGTAATAAGACATTTACGGCGAATTAACTAGGAAAACCGTTTCGTTGTTAAACGCCCATCGTAATGCAGTTTTCGTCGTAAAGTCCACGTAACGTTACGAGGAACCCTATTCGTTGTAAAAGACATGTAGAGTACTTCGTCGTAACCTCCACGTTAACCTGCCACGTAATGTCCTCGTTACATTTCGACGTAATAGACACGTAAAACTTCGATGTTAAGTCGATGTAAATTTACGAGTAGATTACTAGTAGAACATGTAAAGTCGTAGTAAACATTACAACGAACTTACTTGTCATTCGATGTTAATTCGTTGTAAAGTTTACAACGAAATTACTTGATTTTTATATATAATATAATTTTAAAATTATATATTTTTATTTATAAATTTCGTAATTTAAAATATAAAACCAAAAATTTTAAAATTAAGATTGTTTTAAAAAATTTATATTAAAAAGTCATAAAATAATATATATAAATTTATAATACTTAAATTTATAATACAAAAGCAAATAAAATAAAATAAAACTACGGCATGTTGGTGCGGAGGTACTCGTCGGGGCGGCTGAGTTCCGGGCCGGGTCGACCGGTTGACTCAGGAGGATGCTGCTCCATTCTGAGAGCCGCTCGTCTTGCATTTAGCGCTCTCTGCATAACCGGGTTATCGATGGCCACGATGTCCAACAAATCCTCAAGTGAGTCCAAACGCTCCTGCTGGGACCGCATCTGAGACCGCAGCTGAGAAATTTCCTCATTTCGGCGCGAAGTATACGAAGAAGTTGCCCTTGGAACTTCGTTAACGGAGTTTATTCCCACCGTCCGTCCCTTCTTTCTAGGAGACACCTTGTTTCAAAAAAGGTTCATTAATATTGAAATAATAATTAATAAAATCGAATTAAAAGAAACAAATTAAAATTTATTCAGAAATTTTACCTCTTCGAAAATCCGATCGACTTCTTCTGTAGTCAATGTGACGGGTGACCCATCGGGAGCCTGCTGGGTTAGTTGTGTCTGCCGCTCCTCCACCCGAGAAACCACATCGTTATAGAGTCTCTCGGAACGTGGATCCACAAAAACTCCATCTGGTGTGGCGTGCGTCATCCTGAATAGCTCAGTCAAAGATGGCATGACTCCGGTCTTCTTGGCCTACAAACAAAATAAAAGAGTTAATTTTTTTAATTACTTAATTAGCAAATAATTTTAAAAAAATATTAAAAATAAAACTTACAACATCTAGACGAATCCCAACATGAGGCTTCTGGCCGGATCTATGAAGCATGGGGTCATTTCCGTACTTATCCTTCGTTCTTCGGGAAGAAGAGCAGGAGTTGGACTTTTTGATGGAGGTAGGTAGGCTCCAATAGCGGATGAGACCATTCCATACAAAGTTGGAGATCTCCTTGGGCTTCCCTTCATAACCATAGAGTTTTCATTTGTCCTTCCAATCCGAGACGGTGTTGCAAAGACGAGTCTTGGCTTTTGCTATAAAAGCCTCCTTCACCTTCTCGTTGATCAATACGTGTGAGGAGTGTCGTTACATTAAATGTTTACGTGAGAGAATGTTATGCACGAACATGTGTTACATAAAGAGTTTGATGTCCCGCTCAACAGTGGTATTTCTTGGCCAATGTGCACCCAATATGTCACAAGCGTTGTTAACACAACAATGTCTTTCACTATTGGGTGAATCTTCTACTGTTAAACCCTTGGTTCGATTAGTTTTTATATTCAATCTCATAGGAGCACCCTGAGTGGGAAGTGAAGGAAAGGTTTGTTGTGTTCCAGAAAGCCAAAGAAAATGCACCTTGCAAAGATATTCCTTCTCTGCAGCTCATCAACCAGACTCTAAGCTACGCCAGAGAGCTTGAGCGTATCGTGTAAGGTGGACTTTTACTCAATTCTCTTCTATTCCCTTTTGTTCCTTAAAAAAAGATCTCAGGTCATAAAACTTTGTTATCATGTAATGACTGATTTGAAGAGACTCAGTACTTGTCTTTGGTTAATTGGGTTTGGCAAAATGAGATTCCCTCTTACGTTATTATGTTGTCCAATGTTCACTTCTTATCATTTTTTCTTCTTTCTCCTCATCTCTTTGATGCGTTTTGTGTTGTTCAAAACTAGGCTTAGACATTCGAAATATCGGTTAGGTTGGTTAGGTTTGCATTGAAATGTGTTGTTACAGTTCGGTCTTTTAGCTCTGGTTTGTTTTAGGCTAAGATTGAACATGTAAGAAAGTAGGTTGGCCAGAACAGAATTGTCCAAAGCCAAACACTTATCAAGTGGGGATTACGTTGCAAGCATTTCTTCTGTTGTGGGGTTAACAATTGACTTAACAAGTAGCAATTTCAATCTTGTAGTCCTTAAACTCTTTCTATGGTAAAAACACTTATTCAAACCCTTAGTAATGTTTCTTAAAATAGAAAGCTTTTATTTATAAACATGTAAGGATGTATGTATATGCAGCCTAGGAGCTTTGATCTTATGCAGCTACATCACTTTCCCTTTGTACGCCCTGGTGACTCAGGTAATTTGTTAACCACATTTTCGATATTTTAGCCATGTTACTCTTGAATGTTGAAACGATGAAAGGATAAAAATGTTGTGTTGATGTGTGAGAGCAGATGGGTTCACACATGAAGAAAGCAGCGTCTGATGAACAAATGGCAAAGGCATTGAAGAAGTGGCACAAAAATATCAAAACGAAGAAAGGAAAAGCAAGGAAGCTCCCAAGCAAGACACTTGGTGGTTTGGGAGTTTCAGCATCTTACCCTCTTCCTCTGGAAACAGTCTACACCGTTCCAAGACCACTGGTCACACTTCTAACACCATATACTACAAACAAGAAGAAGAAGAAGACAAGGAGATATCTGATCTTGAAGTTGGTGCAGAGGATGCTACTGAAAGGTTTCAAGAACAGCATAAGCCATTCCACCACTCATAGCTAGCAATTTTATAATGAGAAGAGGTAGAAAAACTCGTTGTTCGATATCTTTTTCTTTAAAGAATCAGATTTAATGGAAAACGAGAAATGTTAGACATTAAGTTAAACCCTCCTCCCCACTACATGGACGAAATACCATTAATTAAAAATAATTTTGTTGACTAATCATGTATTGCAAAAATGGCTTAAGTAATGAAATACTGCAGCAGTTGAAAGTGGCTGGGTGGTTTCTATCTTTATACTGTCAATTTCTAAAAAGAGATTCCTTTTAAATGTTGTTTTCTAGTGGTCCATTATTGCTTTAAGTTATCATAATTATTTAGGAAGAATAAATATTTTTTAAGAAAAAAACAGGAATAATTATAAAGAGATATATGATTCTGTTTTTTTTAATAGTGTTTAGCTCTACTTTGATGGTGACCATTAAGTTAAAATCTCGGTCAGATTGGTTTGGTTTAGGTTTTCTATGTTTTGTACTTTTTGAAATGTCAATTTATTTAGGGAATCACTAACATATCAGTACACATGTCTCTCAAATAAATTCGGAAAATAGTCCATAATTTTGTTGATTATTATACAGTAATTAACTAATTCTTATCAAAACATCTAAACAAATGTCAAACTTCTCGGAAGAAAACTTTGTTAGCCTTTTCTATTATTTTCTTTCATTTTTTCGCTTACAAATAAGGTAATTTTTAATATATTCAAGTTGATTTTATTTATGATTATTCAGTTTTACTTTTTTATTTTTAGTTTTCTCTTTGTGTTTTGTAAGATTATGAAAGAAACTAACTGATCATTGATTTATTTTATGATTTTGATTAATAATCTTTTTAAAATTGACTAATCTTTTATTATGAAATTTTTGTTAGATAAATTCATAAAATTTGAAGATTGTTTTTATTTAAATATAGCTATTAAAATTTTAATAGTTGGAAATGTAGATTACAGAAATCATATTACAAAATTGGTTTTTATTGGTTTGCAAAATATACTTTAAAGTTATAATAGATTTAACTGTATAAAAATATAGATTGATCACGTACATATGTAGTTTCCTAATTTTGTGAAAATTCATTCATACGTTGTGGTTAAAAGAGACCAAAGTAATAGTGATTTTGGCTATCAGTTTGTTGCTACCGTATATACAATAATAATCTATAACAGGAACATTGCCATTTGATTTTATGTTCTGTTTTTATTTCTGCTGCTATTTTTTAGTTTCAAAGAAATCATACCACTGCTACCTCTTCTATTCCAACCACTATCACTGTAGTCGTCATCAATGAAGAATGTAGGCCATTGTTTATTAGTAGATCCTGAGATTTGTTCAGTGTAAACCGTTCCTCTTGACATTTGATGGTGTAGTCAAGTGTATCTTTTCGCACGATGTTTCTAAACTCATACAATTGAGAAAAAAATTAACAACTACAACAAAGAAAAGATTTAACAATGATTTCTTTTGCTTATCGATCTACGATATACATAGAAAGTGAACATAAGGTGGATCAATTTAGTATTTACTATCCCTTTTCCTTTTCAAAAAAAAAATCAAACCATGCAAAAATTGCGAATAATTCATTGCAATTAATTCAGGTAGACATAAATTTGACATCACAAGGTGACAATCTTTTTTTTTTTTTGAACAAAGAACTTTTAGAAAACCTTCACGTCCATACCTTCTGCAACAACATCCATTCGTTTTGTGATAATGACTACTTTTTGATTTACAAATATGTGTTAGAAAATGGTAAAGACAACAAATTGAGTGCTATCATCGAACTTCTATTAGGTTTTATTTATAATTTTTTTATTTACAAATATGTGTTAGAAAATGGTAAGAACAACAAATAGAGTGCTATAGTTTTATTTATACTCTTTCATAAACATTATAGAGAATTATTAATTACCTTAAAAACACTTTATTTGTTTAACGTATATATTTCAATGAATTGAATAACTGACATAAAAATTACAGAAAAAAAAACACAAAAGTTATGTAATAAATTATCTTAAATTTGACTAAATTAATATGTAAAATTACCTTTGCAATACTTTAAAGTATATGTCCCCAAAAACTAAATAATGTATTTGTAATTCATTTATATGTTATGAACACAAAATCATTTTTAAATGCAAAAAATAATAAAAATAATTGTAATATCATTTCTAAAATTATAATAGCAAATTATTTATAAATAATTAACTTGTGAGTAGCCAAGAAAAGACCTAGTACATTCTATCAGACAAAATGTCACAATCAATGTTAAATTGTTGATCTTTCAATTTAAAACTATTAAAAGAAACTATGATTTCTCATATATATTATTCAACCGGTTAAACATACAAGAGGTACACTATAAATATATTCAACTTGACAGTTGTAGCGATACATTTAATCAGACAAAATGTCACAATCAATGTTAAATAGTTGATCTTTCAATTTAAGACAACTTGGTCTAGTCAAAAATTGAAACGGTCTTTATATTTGTGCACGTACAAGCGGAGAATGTGGCACCGGTGAATGTGGAGAGAAGAAGCCCTCCTCGAACCTTCTCGTGTCCTTAAAGCTTAACCGGAGGCTACTCTGCCAACACTTCTTCTTCTTAGCCATCGTAGTTGGTGCAGCCATCGGTTTAGTCTGTTTCAAACTCTCCTCCTCAAGCTGACTAGTAAACACTCTGATCCTCTCTAGAGCCGTCTCCATGGTCTTGTGGTCCATGTTCGCAAAACATACTCTAAACCATCCCGGTTCATGACAATGGCACGAACCGCCTGGAGAAACGTTCAGCTTCACCTTGTGGACGATCACACGCCACAGCTCGGTCTCTGAATCGAATGTAGCTGTCTTCAAGAGATTTCTTAAATCCATCCATATGAACAAACCGGCTCCGGCCTTTAACCAATCAATGCCTAAACCGTTTAAACCGGTGGTTAACTCTGCGTGTCTTTCAGCTAACCGAAATTTGCTCTCACGGATAAATTCGTCTACAAAGTCGTCGACGGATAACATTTTGGCGATCAGATGCTGCGTTTGAGACGAAACCAGACCGAAACTAGACATTTTTCTGGCAATTTTGAACCACCCGGTCATTGTAAGACTAAGAGTAGACTATACCAACTCTTAAACCGGGCAACCCCATATCTTTTGATAGACTATACACAATATGGATCAAATCGCGGTTGCAATCAGGGACCTCCGCGATGACTTCGGCAACACTTATAAACTCGGCTTCACCAAAAGTAGTGGCTGCATAGATCTCATCAGCGATAAGGTGGATCCCTTTGGCATTGGTGAAGTTAACCAAAGATTTCAAGCAATCTCGGTCTAATGTCGTACCAAGCGGGTTCGACGGATTGGTTATGAGTAAACCCTTAACCGGAATGTTCAATCCACGTGCGTTTTCGTACGCAGCTTCCAAGGCTTCCACCGTGATCTTAAAGCCGTTGGAGCTATGACAAGTAACCGGTACAAGATTCACCCCGGTTCTCCATCTCAAATCTCTATCAAACCTGAAACCAAACCAAAACCAAGTTATATCAAACCAAAACTATATTAAACCAAAATCTAATATGATCTCATGAACCAGAACATACCCTGGATAATAAGGAGTCGGAACCAAGAAACCGTCGCCGGGATTGGCTAAACAGAAAGCCACCGTCTCGTGCGCTCCGGTTGCGCCGCCGCTCATGACGATCCTGTCAGGATCAAACTTCACTTTATTGTTTCTTGTCTTCTCCATAAACTTCACTTTTATGAATTATTTAATTGGATACAAAAGTTTTATACCCGCAGAACCGGAACCGAACAATACCGAACCGAAACCGAATAATACCCATATAGAACGGAATGAAAACCCCTTATACACTTATCCTATACGTTTATATATTTATAGTTTATATTTTATACACTTACCTTTTTTTATTAGATCAGCAATTTATACAATTCCCAAAAATTTGTATGCTTTTTCCATTGACAGTTTAGATCCCCCGAGAAAATCTCTCCCACTTCCAAAATTGAATCCTTTAAATCTTTGTTAAACTAAACCGTCACCCTGGAGAACCTAATTCCTTCGTCGCGTCCTTTGTTCAATCAGTTACATCGAGACATAAATTGCTGTCTCTCTCTCAGGTATGCAATTCTAAATCCTAAAGTCTGTTGTTGAATCAAACCAGTTAGAGTTGTAGATTTTGTTGTTAGTTTCATTATACATCGAGATCGAATTAGTTTTGGAAAACGAGACTATGCTGAGATTCTGGTGAAATATTGTGTCTCATAGTCTCTTTAGTCTTTACCTTGTTTTGGCTTAGTTCCTACAAATTCTTTTATTTATTGGTTTTGCGTTTCCTTGTTTGCAGAAATTCCAATTAATATTTTTGTTTACCATTCTCAGCATATGCAATAACTCGATGATGTTTTATTATTAATTTGTTATCAGTGAGCACCTTACCACAAATGTCTAAATCTTGAAGAAATAAGTGGAACTTGGTGGTTCTTTCTATTTTATTAAATATTTTTTTTGGTGGTTCTTTCTATTTTATTAAATATTTTTTTCAAACATTCTGTGTGAAGTACGTGAGACACTAGATTTACAAGCCTGAGTTCATTTAAGAGTTCACTTTTTTAAAGCATTTTCTGTGACTCATTTCTTGCTTACTCTTCTTCATATTTTTTTTTCTGTTTGAGTTTTTGAAACAGTGTTTTAGTGTACACGTTTCTATTTCCTAGTTTCCTGATTATTCATACACATATTTGTTTTGTAATTGTTTCAATTATTTGATTAGTCAAGTTTCTGTTTTTTTTATTCATTTATTGTAATGTTTATCTTTGTCTTTGGTAGATGGATTCTTCCACAGAACCTGCTTTTGAAGATGTTGAAAACGTGGAGGATGAAGAAATGGAAGAAGAAGATATAAGCGAACTTGAGGTTGATGTTACAGATGCAAACAAGAGGAAAAACAGTCCAGCAGAGGGTGAAGGAGTTCCCAAAGCTAAAAAGAAGAAGAGGCAGACCCAATAAAGGTCATGGGTATGGGCACATTATACAAAGCTGAAGCCTAACATAAAGAAGTGCAATTGTAACTATTGTGGGCGAGAAATGACATGTCCTACAAGTTCAGGTACCTCCAATCTAGGAAAGCATCTGAAAAGTTGCAAAAGGTACACAGATTTTCTAGCGTCTGAAAAACAGACCAAGCTGAATCAGGAAAATGATGGTGCTGTTAAGTTTGGAGTAGTATCTGAAGCTATAGTTAAGGATGCAACAATGAGCTGCTAGTATTGGCAGAGCTTCCCTTAGCTTTTGTTGAGAGTGTAGCGTGGAGATACTTCTGTCACAGATTGAAGCTTTGCAAGCCAGTTTCCAGAAGAACTGCAAGTAGAGAGATTGTGCAGATGTTTGTGAAAAAGAAAGAAGAAATGAGAAAAATGATAGGGAATCAGAGGGTTTCACTCACAACAGATATTTGGGTTGCTCCACCAACTGGTTCTAGCTACATGGTCATTACAGCACACTGGATTGATGCTGATTGGTGCCTGAAGAAACTCATTATTGGGTTTAAGAATGTCACAAACCATAAAGGGAAAACAATAGCAAAAGTTCTACTTGAATGCCTTGCTGATTGGAGGATAGAAAAGGTCTTTACCATCACAGTAGACAATGCTACAACAAATACTTCAGCTTTAAGGAGGTTTAAGAAAGAATTCAAAGGAGTAGGTATCGATTCTTTTGTGTTAGGAGGTGAGTTCCTCCACATGAGGTGTGCTGCTCACATCATCAACTTAGTTGTTAAAGATGGATTAAAGGATGTTGATACAAGTGTTTCTGCCATTAAGAATGGAATATGTTATGTTAGATCATCCACAAAAAGGTTGAAAGCTTTTGAACTTAAGGTTGAAAGTGGTAAGATAGGTAAAGGTAGCCTACCTCTAGATGTTAAAACTCGCTGGAACTCCACTTACCTAATGTTAAAGAAAGCTTTGCATTTCAGACTGGCTTTTGATAAGATGGAAAAGGAAGACAAGCTCTACAATGATTGGTTTAATGAGAAAGTGGAAGGTGAAAAACGATCTGGACCACCAACAAAGGCAGATTGGGAAGCAGTTAACACATTGGTAAAGTTTCTGAAAATATATTACAAATCAACATTGGTGGTTTCAGCTTCTCAGTCTGTTAATTCTTACAAGTGTTATGCTGAGATAGTGACTATTGAGAAGAATCTGATTAAGCTTTCCAAAGATCCTGAAGAAGCAATGAGAATAAAGGCTAAGGCTATGAGAGATAAGTTTGACAAGTACTGGGAAGGATTGAAGAAGATCAACTGACTTTTGATAGTTGCTAATGTATTCAACCCAACGA
This sequence comes from Moricandia arvensis, assembly GCA_905132765.1. Lineage (NCBI taxonomy): Eukaryota > Viridiplantae > Streptophyta > Magnoliopsida > Brassicales > Brassicaceae > Moricandia > Moricandia arvensis. Next base: position 4,543 of record CAJHQP010003784.1, on the reverse strand, counting down.
ACAAGATGCATTTCGCCACTCTATGCTTTGAGCATCTGTATGGAAAGGGTAGTGTAGATTGTGTTGAGCTTGAAAGTTCAGTCAATCAAGCTATGAAGCGTCTTTTTGCAGAATACAGTGAACAATTCAACAAATCAGGTACTGGTTCGTTCTTACAATCTCAGTCCACATGTACACCATCACAGAATACTGTTGGACAAGGAGTAGACATACTAGAAGACGATTCAGATGATGAAGACAGTGGGTTTGAGGATATGGAAGTAATCTGGAAGAACTTGGTTTCTGCGAAAGGACTTCAAGAAACAAGTAATGAGCTGGAGCTTTACTTGAAGGAGAGTGTATTAAACCCAAATGTGATGAGAGGAACAGAGTTTAATGTTTTGTCTTGGTGGAGGTGCAATGCAGCGAAGTATCCTATTCTGTCTGAGATAGCTAAAGATGTACTTGCTATGCAAGTATCTTCTGTTGCATCAGAATCAGCCTTTAGCACAAGTGGCCGTTTGCTAGATCCTTACCGAAGCTGTCTTACACACTATATGATTGAAGTCCTTATGTGCACAGAGCAATGGCTAAAATATTCTATTCATTTGCATGAGAAAGAAGTGGATACTACTACTGATCAGATCCTTGATGAAATTGTAGCACAAGATGAGCTTGAAAGAGGTAAATTATATCATTCGAAATTTATTTGTCATTTTACTAGTTCTAGTTTATTATTTCTTACATAATTTTATTTACTTTGTCTTAGTTAGAGTTCAACATGGCTTTTCATATCACATAAAGCAAGTAATCTTGGAATTGGAGGCAAAGGTACTCTCATTAGATTCACTTGTATTGATTTCTCACTGTTATTTCTATGTTTATTTTATGTCTGATAATTAACTCATAAAGTAATTCACGCCCTCTTCTTCTAATTTTTTCATTTCTAATTGTTGTTACATACAAATTGTAATAGGTACGTATTGGATGCTTGAAGTTTTTCACTGCTGTACTGGTGTTTCTCCACTTTTATATCTATTTCATGTTTTTCACGTCAGATTAATTTGGGTAATATGGTTACAAAGTAACCATTTAGAACCGAACCCAATTGGAACCGTTTTTTTCGGTTCTAATATGGTTACCAAATTTCAGGAATCAAAAGAACCGATAACCGAAAGAACCGACCCGATCTAACCCAAAATTTTCATGGTTCTTTAATGGTTACCAAAATTCAAGAACCGAAAAAAACGAGAACCGAAAGAACCGACCCGAACCGAACCGAAGGACCGAACGCCCACCCCTATAAGTAGCGAAACTTCAATTTGTTCTTATGTGCCCATGTGTGGATTTTAGTTTCTTTTCTAGTTTCTTTGCTTTATTTGTGTTGTGATCGGAAGCTGCCTAGGAGTGGGCTCTAGCTTCATGTTCGTTGGGCTCTTGTTTCTGGGGATTTCGTGTTATCTTATGGTGAAAAAAATAGAGATTTAACGGGTGTCAGGTGACATCCATCGCACCTAACCACTTTCATTAGATGAGCTCGTTATCCCCATTAAATAGTTAACAACATGTTAAGAAGCAAAACCACGAAAAGCATATAGATAACAAAAAGACGTGAAAAATAGAATTAACAAATTGAAGGAGGAAAAAGCTTATACATGGTGAGATAACATTGGGGCCGAGTGGCACCTTGCCTGGTTCAAACTGTAATTGTGTCTTCGGGCATCTAAAGTTGTCATGCAAACAAAGGTGTCTCAGCATCTGCAATATCTGCGACCAGATCTTAACATCTTTGATAAATTATACACTGCAAGGTTAGCAAAGCAAATGCATAATTTACAAATTTAAAACAGTATACAAAAGAACGAGGATAAAACCATAGACAAAAAGAAGCCCGTACCAATGCATTCGTTCGTAAAGGCTTTTCCCAGAGTCAAAACCGGGATGAATATGATTCAAGGCTTTGTGACTGAAGTGAAGATCCAAAAGTGACCGAAACAGAGAGACTTCATGCATTGCTAGGTTCCATGAGCTACAAACATAACAAATAAGTAAAAAGCAAGCAAAAGATTCTCAAATGTGCAAAGACTCTCAAACTTTTCTTTTTAACGCTTTTACTTCAACTAAAAATTTGAACCAACTTGGCCAGCAACAAAAAATCATTAAAATAATACCAGTAGGCATCTGAAGATTACTCTCATACGAATATGGGTAAAAAAACTATATACAACACCCAAGCAGGCCCATGAGATTGTGATAGAGATAGACGCACCAAGCACGAGCAATAGTGATGCTTTTTGACTTCTCCCTAAATTAAGAGATACCACCTCTCCATCACTAAAAAACCCATGGATTCATAATCCAGGAAAGTAAGATCTACTGATCTTCATGAAACTTCTGAAAACCGAAATCTTGTGGAGGAGAACAACAGAGCCATGCTTATAGCATTAGCAAAAAAAAAAAATTAGCCTCGGGCCTCACTTAATTTGTCAAAATTTGGAGCCCAAGACCTCGAAAATATATCTTTATTTAATAACTTAGAAAGTTTTTTATTTGTTTCTTGTTTAATCTCAACGAAACACCAACACGAGATATGTTTTTTTCTTATTCATTTATTCAGGTTAAAAAATTCTAGTTTTTTTTTTACTTTTCCAATTTTTTTTACAGGAAATCTTCTTCATTTGCATATTATAATTAGTTTTTGTCATATTTAGTGGTATGAATGTTAATGGTTAACATGTTATATTTTTATTTATGATATCTGCAAAATTATTCACTTGGGATATCCGGTAGGTCTAGACCCAACCGATTACTCCTTGAGGTTCTGTCCATCAGCGCCAAAAATATTAGTTTCTGGCAAGGGGAACTTCATATCCTATCGCCTTGCCACAAGAATGAGTAATTTGGGAGGAAATTTCCGAACCCACATGAACCTTAGGATCTTTACATGCCAAATCAACCACCCAACCACACCCTTGCGATTACTACAATAAATCTTGTAAATTATGTTTCATGAAAAGATTCGACAACTTAAGTATTTACTAATGCACATCATACTGAACCTTAAAACATGCATTCTCAAATGCTCGCCGTTTATTATTATATATGAACTTAATAGTTTTTTTACTAAACATAAACATTAATCGTTACATATGAAAACTCATATCCATAAGGTTTATGGTGGTGCTGGTGGTGCTGGTGGTGCCCAAGGGCTTTCTTTTCTGCTAGGGTCCCATCGTGGAGATAGGAACTTCTTAGTGTACATTCCAGAAAACGAGAGAGTTGTGATGGTGACCCAACAAATTCATACTCTCAACTCGGTTCGAACCGGAGGTTACATCTGGATTAGGTTATGAGGGTGGATGGCCTTTTTTATTGTGGGCGCGATAAATCATCTGATCTTATGAGCGAATTTTCCCAGGTTAGAGATTTCTCGGTCGCCTCAAGAAAACCAGGCAAAGAGAGACAAAGATTGTACCACAGACAAAATTACTTTTCTTCATTTGATAAAATAAGTACTTTTGATAATCAAAATCTGGGATCACAAAGTGTAATTAGGTTTATTAGTAATTTAGTTGAGAAAAACAATGTTTACATCAAAGAAGCAATATTTTCATACAACAGTATGGTAATTACTATCAAATATCTCATGTCAATCATTATTGTGTTGGCAAAAAACTTAAACAAAAATACTCAGTTCTGGATTATAATAGAAAAATATTTTTGCATAACAAGTAAAAACACAAAACAAACCAATTGGTAATTTACTAATACTCAATGTTTTCAATAATGGGGTTTGGAAAAATTTGACTAAATACTAGTCAAAGGGACAAGGGCGGACCCACGACTATGGAAGGCGTGGCATCGGCATGTTCTCTTTTTGGTTACTGAAAAATATATTTCTTTAATAAAAAAAAGGAAAAAGAAAAAGAGAGATATAATTCTAACATAATAATAATGTGTCACACCTAGCCACCACCTATAAAATTTAAAAAACAACTACAAAAAAAGAAAATTTTACAGGCCCATTAAACGTAGTGCATTAAAACGTTATATAGCCCAATTTCACAATTAATTCGACTCTCTTTATATAAAACTAAACCCTAGACTAATTTACTTATGTGACTTAATAAAACATGTGCAAAAAAAGAATTTCACATACCGGCGTGAGTCCGTTGCGGCATAAGAGTTCTCGTTTTTTCGTTTTTTCTAAGTAATTATAGTATTCATCTATACAATTTTATTATATCTATTTAATTTTTAAGTTAATTATTTTATTTGTTCGCATATCCTTTTGAACTCAAAGGATTATATATTAGGTACATGAGAAAGAAGTGTATTTTACAACGTGTACCAACTACCAAACACTAAGTATTGGAGAGGTTTGACTTGCATTCAAATCCTTTAGTGGCACCATCAACAACTAATGTGGAGGATGTACCTTCGACATAAAAAGCCAATTTTGAAGATTTACCTTCAGCATCAAACTCATTTGGAGAAGATTTAGCATTCAGATTCCGCTGATAGAAAGAGAATATCAGAATATTCATCATAATCGCGAAAGAGA
>CAJHQP010003783.1:0-62931 GCA_905132765.1 Moricandia arvensis | reverse complement strand
ATTCCTCTGACTACCCCCAGTGCTATCGAAGGTATCAGCGTAATTTCCACATTAGTATACGAGGGTCTTTGGTGAGGAAGTTCCCGAGCTCGGAGGGATTGGTCGTAAAGGGCCGCCAGCATTGCTAGTGGCAGGAGCAGCATGTGATGGAGATGCATAGTGATTTATTGTTTCGCTGCTGCATGCCCACATCTGGGACATGCTCGGGTCATTTCCAATGCGTCTTTGAAGGAGTCTTTCTATTAACAGCTGGTACTGCTGCCATGATAGCACATTGCATATGGAAGTGGCAGAACTTTTGTTCCACTCGTTTAATCTCCATATCTTTTCCTTTATAGGGTTATGGGGTATGGAACAGGCTGATTTGGAAATCCAAGTTTCACGGTCTTGTTCTTAGTTCTGGCTAGGAGATATCTGATTTACTGACTATTTTCCCGGCGCATTAGAAGGGTTCAACAAGTATCGCCATGTCAGGATGGGGTATTCTACTGTGATCTTGCAAGACTGCGTAGCTCATGGGAATGTCCGTGGATCAAGCAGGATTCCTGAGTTGTTGTTATCCCATTTCTCTCGGCTTCTTGGGTCAATGAGATCAGACAACTTTTAATAGGAATCAAAAACTTGTGGCAAAGAGGCGGTATCGGCGTGCTTGTATATCCATTGTGATTCCAATGGGTCTTCGCCAGCATCTAGCGTGTGCTGGTCAGCGCGTGTCAGTCCTGATAGTACGCTCTGCAGTCCTTGTTGACTATGCGTCCTGTTGCCGCCTATATTATGCTTCTCCACGCATAGTGATGGTCTTAGAGGCTTTAGGCCTTAAAGGGGTGTGTGGTTTCGTGTAAATATCTTCCTTCGAGATACTCGTGTTAGAAGCGGGTAGATGGATGTTGTTCTAATCTCCAAAGTTGTTTAGCTCAGCAGGGCTAGATTGAATTCTTCGAGTGAACGGAATCCAATACCCCCCTCTCTTTTTTGCGAAGACATAGTTTGTCCGCATGCTAACACAGTGGCATTCCTTTTGAGTTGGTGCCTGAGCTCGCACCAGAATTTAGATATTGCTCTAGTTATTTTCTTGCAAGCCCCTTTGGAAAGAGATAACAAGACATATGGAAAGTTGGAATGGCAAAGCTACAGATTTTAGCATATAATCTCTCTTCCTGCTTTTGATAGGTATTCTTGCAGTCATCCATTGACTTTCTGGTTAAGGTTACTTTGGACTATGAAAAGATCTGGCTTTTCGAGCCTGAAGTTGCTCAGCAGATTCCAGGTATTTTCCATTGCTTCCCTTCTATGGAGATACCCAGGATGTTTCTTCAGTTCATCCATCTTTTCTGGTAGTAATTTTTTTCAAAAGTATGGTTGACTTTTCAAAGTTAACTTATTTGTCCAGATGCCTTTCCATATGAGTCTAGAATTTGTATTAGCTTACTGCATTGCTCTGGCCCAACTTTGCAGAAGAAGAGACTGTCATCTGCAAATAAGAGATGAGATATCGGGGGCTCGCTCGTCGCTACTTTGAGTCCAGTGATTTGTCCTACACTTTCTGCTTTCTTGATATTTGCAATGAGTACTTCTGTGCATAGAATGAAGCAAGTATGGTGATAGTGGATCGCCCTGTCGCAGACGCTCTGGATGGGATAATATGTCAGCTCGGGTTGCCATTAATTAGGATACTATAGGAGACTGATCTCACACATTTCATTACCCCAGCAGATCCATTTCTCCCGAAGCCCATTTTTTGAGAGCAGATTTTCCAAGAAATCCCATTCCACCGATCGTACGCCTTGCTCATATCAGTTTTAATAGCCATGAATTCATTTTTGCATCTTGTATTAGTTCTCAGGCATGGAAGGCTTCCTGAGCTAATATGATTATTATCCGTAATGGCTCTCTGCCACGAAGGCAGATTGGGTTTCCGAGATGAGGTTCGGGAGAAAAGCCGCAGCCTTTGACAAAGTATTTTAGAAATATTTTTATCACACACATGCATAGGCTGATCGGTCGAAATTAGTCATATCTCTTGGCCGTTCTGTCTTAGGAATGAGGCAGATATTTGTCTCGTTTAGTTGGGGATCCAGGGAGCCATTTGTGAAAATTCTTGTACCATCTGGATTACTTTAGGGCCTATTGTGTGCCAGTACTTCTGGTAGAAGAGACCTGTCATTCCGTCCGGGCCAGGTGCCTTTTCCGGGTGGATCGAGAAGACTACTTTTTTAATTTCCGAGGGGGATATGTCCTTACATAAACTCTCATTCATTTGAGGGGAGATGATCTTCTCTACGTTCTGAAGAGAAACTTCTATATCAGTTGGTGTGGATGAAGAGAAAATATCGTTGAAGTAACCTATAACGATAGATTGGATTTTTCTTTCATTATCCCACCATACTCCTCTCTTATCATTGAGGCCGCTAATATGGTTTCGTGCTCGACGGTGCTTTGTTGTGGCATGGTAAAATTTTGTGTTGCGTTCACCTTTCTTGAGCCATAAATTGCGGCTTTTTTGTTGCCAAAAGGCTTCTTCTTCCTCAAAAGCTTTTTGTAACTGACTTTGGATCATTGATATTTCAGCAGCTGTTAGTGATTGATCCACAAGACTTCTGTCCAGCTTGTCTTTGAGTTCTTCTATTGTTTTTTGGGAATTATGTTCTTCGTTCCTTCTCCAATGTGAGATCTCTGTTCGACATTTTTTAATACGATCATGGAGCGTCACTTCCTCATCAGCTTCTGTGTCCCTCCATCCATTCCGGATGATATTTTCAAAACCAGTTTTGGAGACCCAGCGTTTATCGAATCGAAATTTCTTCCTCCCCTTGTTTCGTCTGTTGGATAGGTGTGTGATTATGGGTCGATGATCTGAGCCCATGAAGCGCAGATATTGGCTAGACGAGGTTGAAAATAGGCTAAACCATTCGGCATTTCCCATTGCTCGGTCAAGTCGGCATTTGATGAGATAATTATGCCTCCTTCCCACCCAAGAAAAACAGTCTCCTGAGTATGGTAGTTCTATCATACCACAGTTTTGTTTCATAGACTTGAAAGCTAAAAAAGAGTTTTCACTCCGGGTACAGCCTCCCGATTTTTCATGGTTACCGGTGATTTCATTGAAATCTCCAACCATAAACCACGCATTGGTGCGCGAGATACTAATTCTTTCCAATTGTTCCCATACATGATTCCTTAGGTTGAGAACCGGGTCACCGTAAACAAAGGATATGAAAATTTTATTACCATCAATTGTAGCTGATACATCGATGACTCTATTATTGGAAGATAAAACTTCAACATTAAACTCAGATAAAGCAAAAAGAGCTAGCCCGCCACTAAGGCCTATGGGCTCAACTGTAAAAAGAAAATCGTAACCAAACTCAGCTTGGCAGATCTTGTAGTAAGTCTCTCTTCCATTCTTAGTCTCCCATTAAAAACAAATCCCTGGAAAAGAACTTTTGACGGATCTCTCGCAGGTGTCTAATTGCCAAGAAGCTGCCCAACTCCTTGGCAATTCCAGCTTAGGATCATTTTGGGGCTTGCCGGTGGGACTTCCTCAACCACCAGCTTTTCATGTCCCCCTTGTTTACCCCCAATATTTGGGTCCGTCGTTGGGGATCGCGGGACTGCGGCATGTGCATGTCGCGGGGAATGATCGTGTTGTCTCCTTTTGGACGTTTCCTCACTTGGTAGTGCTTGCCTCTTCCTAGGATTAGTGATACGGTAAGGGCTATGGGTGATTTTCTTTCTAGCTTGGAGACTTGTTCCTGATTGTGGTCCAAGCCGACTCTTTATGACCTTACCTCTTCTTCCACCTCGATCATCGCCCTTCTCCCGTATGTCCTTTTGCGTTTATCATGCCCTTCAGAGGGGATAATCACTTCCTCCAGATCGTTGGCATTTACCATCACATGGCTACCTTCCGATGGAATTTTCCGGGCCTTGTGTTGCAAGGATCAAGCTCTGTTTTTCTCCAGAGGATTCTTCCTGCCCATAACCTTCCCTGGGTCCGAGGCTGCCTTGGTTTTTTCTGGTTTGGTATCCCAATACCAGGACGCCGGTTGAAAGCTTTCTTCCCTGGATCATCTTGTTTGTCTTCCCGGACGCGTCTTGCGGGTTGACTCATTCACCTGTTTCTCCGTGTTCTTAGCAAAAGATTTCATAAACCCATGCTTTGGTCGATTCGTGGCCCGTCCTTCCCAGTGTCTTTCCCCTGTTTACTTTTGGGTGAAGATTCCTTCTCCGCAAAAAGTTTGCGATTCACTGGTGGTTTTGGGATGTGCTGCAACTGCTTCTGATTGTTCCCGCTCCCATTGTATGGGCTTAGGTCACCCCGGATTATTTCTTGCTGCCTTGAGATTCCTGTCCTTGTATCCGTGTTTGGCTGTGTGAGCTCTCTCCTTCTCCAGCTCAGGGCATCTTCTCCGTCATGCGTCATCCTGTTGCAGATAAAGCAAAATTTTGGAGCTTGTCATACTTGAAGCTCACCACCACCTCGTCCCCAGTTGCTGAGAACTGGACTCTGCGTTCAAATTGCAGAGGGAGTTCACATTCCACCGAGATTCTCACCTTAGCGAGCTTCACGTCCCATGATATTAGCTCACCAAGTTTTCCACCCGATCCCTTTCACTGTTTGTTCTTTGCGGTAGTGATCAGGGATACCTTCGATGAAGACGGTAAACACCATTGTTGATGGGAAGTCGGCTCTGACACTTGGGACCCATCTTTCAAGGGGGAACATCCATTGGTCAAAGAATAAGGGTCTCCTTTCTAGGACACTCTTTAGATCCTCCTCCGTGTTAAATCGGAAATGGAACTTGCCTCGGCCTACCTCCTCTCCTTGGATACGCCCTTCAAGTTGCCATGCTTGTGGCATTAGGGCGAGTAGCGCCTTGACTCTGTGGGACTGGAGGTCCGCGTTCAGTACTCGTCCCACCAACGTGAGATCGTAAGCCGCAAGGAGGTCAGAGTTGTCAAAAGCCTCAATGATGATGGGATCAAGATTCAGGGCAGAGTTCCTCTTCGGTGCGAGTCGGTCGTTGTAACGAGACATGTTTGGCGAGAGTCTTTGCGAGTTAAGATCACTATTGCTATGAAAAGAGATGCAATGGTTTCGTTCCTCCTGTTTCTCTCGAATATATAGGAGTTGTGCTCAGGATTATCATTAACTCCTCGAATCTCCGTGATTGAGCGAAGATTGTCTTCGAATATTGGTGGTAATTGACTGATCGCGTTATTTGCATCAGATGAATCCGGATCCTGTAAAATCCTCCTTTCCAAAATTGATTTTTGAATGATTTTCTCCCTCGGTCTTGGTCTCGTCAAAGTTGCTCTGTTTTATTGCTGATGATCTGTTTTTAATAGCCACCTTCCTTAATTCGATCCCGTGGAGACTCATGGGTCCTAGATATCCGAGCTGTGAGCAAACTAGTTTCCATGTTTCTAGTCCCTTCCAAGAGGGAATCTTGAGATTCCACTGATCCGGTTGATATTGATTGTCCTTTACCATTTTCCCTTGCAATCTGAGATACAGAGGGGGATATGGTGTTAAAAGCACAGAATTGGCGAGTCTGAATGCTCAAAAGTGATGCAGATCTTTCATCTGATTGATCGATAGAGCTTTGTTTTTGAAAAGAGGCTGCCGTTACGGCGAGAATTTTGAAAAAGGATGATCGGATCATCCGTTATCAGATTGGTCTAGAGAGAGAATCTAGAGAACATCAAAAGTAGTCTATTTCTTTCTTATAAATCTTGTTATGATAAGGATTTGTTGATTTAAATATATATCATAAGATTTTGATAAATTCTTCTTAGTTGAGATATGTCTATCTCTTGAGTATATATACATTTTTCTTGTAAGTCATTAAGATACACTACAATAATATTTACAGGTTAAATTTTGCAATTAAAACATAATGTTATGGTTAATCACCCCAAAGTCAAGATATGATACGCACAAATCCAGTATATCGTACGAGGCAAACATTCGTGTCGTGTATAAGTATGCACGTGACATACTTTATAAGTATAAGAATTGAGAATTTTAATGTTTTTCATATTATTGGTATCACTTTTCATTTTTACTTCATTAAAGAGATATTTTATAAATATTTTTTTAAGAAGCAATTTTTTTAAAATTAATTAAAATCTTAAATTTTACATTCCTAAAACCATATTCCACCCTTCAATTTTAAATCTTAAGTTTTAAATTAATTAATCCAAAAATTAAAAATGTGTTTTGTCAAAAGTGATTAAGGTAAACATGTGGTAATAAGAAAATAGTATTTTTGACAATTTCCCATAAGAATTCTATTTTCCCTCCCAGTTGTTTTTTCTTGTAATCTACGCGAATTCTTCTTCATTTCGCATAATTGGATTCTTATTATCGTTAATTATTAATATTTTGATCAGTGAAGGATCTTTCAATTACAAAGAAAGAACCATTGGACACATATTGGTTTCGAGAGTTCTTCTTCTTGATATGCTTTCCATTTTTGATTCTCCGTAAATAGTATCATTACAAAGAAAGAACCATTTGATTAAGATTGGTTTATTGATTCTTTCTTCACGTGGGTTCTTCTTAATCCTGTGAATCCCTTACTGTATGATCAACATTTTTTTTTCATTAATAAGAACCCTAGAATACATATTTGCTTAATTAACTCCAGGGCCTTTTGGTTTTTGTTTTACACCTCGACGATACTAGTAGTAGACTGCAAGCTTGTGGGAAATAGCAATACAAACATTGCTTAAAGTTGACTAACACATCTTTCTGCGTGTTTATCTTTTATTCTTGACCATCATACCATACTCATAGGTTCTGTTGCTTCTTTTTTTTTACTGCAGCTCATGCTTCTCTTCCTGCCAAACAAACAAATTGTTTAGACATTTAGCTTCTGAATCTCGTTGATTTGTTAGTTTTATAGTAGAAAGCTCAGGTTCTAAATCGGAAGATCTTAAGAAGCTCTGTTATACATAACATTTAGTATCTATATTATTAAAACTGAAGTACCTTTTGGTACTGTTTGGAAACATGGATAACAATATAAATGAGAGTTGTTTGGAAACATGGATAACAATATAAATGAGAGTTGTTTGGAAACATGGATAGTAGTATAAAATACTTTATGTTATTTACAATTTAGCCTTTGCATTTACAATAAATTAAATACTTCCTTTTGTATTTCTTTTATTTACAGATTCTCTCACTGCATTTAAAATAAATTTAAATTAAATAATTACAATTCCAAAGCTTATCTAACCAAATCGATATTCATATATTGATCTTTAATTTTTTTTAGTATGTTGTTTCATTTTAAATAAATTAACAAAAAAAAAACAACAACAATTAATATATGAATAGTACAATTACATCAAATTGCATCAAATTATAAAATTTTAATATAATATTATGTAGAAAAAATATTATTATCAAACATTTATATTATAATATAATATATTCTACTCTATATGTAAATGACAAAACATAAAAATATACATGTAATGTTTTTTATAAAACTAGCGGTTTATGAGTTTACGTTGAACACAAGTTAAATCAAACACCCGCGCGGGGGCGCGGGTCAAGATCTAGTTAGATATTATTTTTGGATGTTCTTGGGCAATATGTGGGAATCAGTTCATATTAGATACTAAACTGACAAGTAATGATTCTATGCATATTTAGTCTGTGGGGGCTTTTAGTTTTGTTGCAACAAAGCCTGAGAAGAAAACACTTGGCAGATTTAGAGACTATCATAATGCTTAGTATCAGAAGTCAGAGAATCTTTGTAAAGTAACAAGCTTTATGTTGAAACAGACATGCCCTTTTCCATGTTTGATTTGGTCTAATAAATTGTCATGGCTTATAAATATAACTTGTCTATACTAGTATATCTTTAAATGGAACTTAAGAGGCCTATTATGAATATAAACAAAGTTTGTTAGCTGTAATTATCACAATATGTGTCTAATTAAATTGATAAAGAAAGAAAAATAATAATACCGTTTCTCCTCATCACGCAGCCTGCCTTTGGTGCTGCCTCCAGTAGTCTTGTTGTAGTTAGGGAATGGCACGTGCCCATTCTCAATGCTTTCTATGTCACGCACGAGAAGGTCGTATTGTCTCTTAGCTTCATCTGGTGTTGTCCCACCAACAGCTCTAGCAACATTGTACCAACGGTCAGGAGAGTCCTGGTCATAGGTTGCTAGAGCACGCTCAAAGGCCTTGCTTTGCTTAACAGTCCATGAACCAGAACCATAAGCAGACATTGAGTTTGATGCCATTGTGAAAAAGGGGTGTATATAAAAGTGATTTTTCTTTTGTAGTAGTATTAATATTATGAAGAAATGATGTGTTGCACAGATGTCGCAGAGTCCTTGCTCTTTATAAAGAGATTTATGTTGGAGAAGGGATCGAAGTGGGTATAGTGCCAGTTGGATCAGAGAACTTTAGGTCTTTGTCTCCATAGGAAACGCATAACTAATCTTGAAAAGAATATTGAGCAAAAAGTGTGGAGATCAGCATCAAAGATCCAAACTAATCACCCCAAAGATTATGTTTAAAAGTGATTTTTTTCCATCCATATTTGGAATATGATGCTCCGTAAAGATATCTTTTCTATAAATGTTGTAAATAATATGTTTATTTTTCTTTCCCAATCAGTGTTATAGTGTTATTCAAGATTGTAGTTCAGAGGAACAGTTATGTGAGGAATAGTTTGGAAAAGTCTCTTACTGGAACAGTCTGGTCTCTAGTCACAGCACGAAAGCTAACCGTGTCCGTAACACAAGGGAAGCTATAAGTCTTGGATTTAAGTTAGGGATGAGTCTCTTTTAACAGATGAACAATAAAAAAGAAAATTTATGTAGAGATTTTCATGTGCTCTCTAGGGGTGGACCCAAATCAAATATTGTTATTATTTTTAGAATTTGTGATTTGCTTGTATTTTACGGATATTTTTTTATTTGTTTTGCTTTGAAAATACAGATATCCCTACAGATATTTGCAAATATTTATGTATATGTGCGAATACCTCATCCACTTTATTTAATATAAGTAAATCTAGAAAAATTATAATTTTTTTTTCAAAAATATCTTTTACATAATATAAAAAAGTAAAGATTAGTGACAATATATATTCCAATTTTAAAATTAAATAAATTTCTATATAAAACATAGTTTTTAAAAAATTGTTGTTTTATAAAGATTTTATATTCTTTTCTTAATTTAATACTTTTATAAATAATTTTATAAATAAAAATGATAAAATTATATGTTAATATAATAATTATATAATATTATACATTTATAATTCTATATTTAATTGTAGATATATGTCTATTTGTGTGAAAATCATAGCGGATATCCAACTCTAAAGTTTTTAATATTTGTGATTCGTTTTTTTAACGAGTATTAGTTTTTAATATTTGCTTTGATTTGAAAACTACGAGTATCTAAATTTTTTAGATCCAATCAAAACGAATAACAAATAAAATCAAAATTAACTGATAAAATACTTAGTTCTAGTGTTCTCTTCAAAAAAATTGTGGGGGAGGGGAGGGGGCAGTTACCTCGGGATTCTGAGTCCTGAAGACACCATGCATATCAAGTTATCTTGCTGTATATATTTTCCGTACAATCAATAGTGTCATACTTGTGTGTTTTGTTGTTAACTAAAAGGTCAACATTGTTTACCTACCTTTTTTTTTCCTCGGCATGTTGGGTCTATCTCTTTGAAGTTAGGTAACTATGTTTTTCTTGGTCATATATTTTAAGATTGTGGAAGGCAGAGAGCTTGTGTGTTTCCTCGGCACGGCATGGTGGGGGAGGCAGAGAGCTTTACCTTGGGATTCTGAGTCCTGCAGGCACCATGCATATCAAGTTATCTAGCTGTATATTATTTTCCATACAATCAATAGTGTCATACTTGTGTGTTTTTTTTTTGTTGTTGTTAAATAAAAGATCAACATTGTTTACCAACCTTTTTTTTTTCCTTGGCATGTTGGGTCTATCTCTTTGAAGTTAGGTAGCTGTGTTTTTCTTGGTCATATTTTTTATAATTAATGTGGATTCTTGGTCGTTAAATAATATCTTTTCTTGGTGGATATTCAAATTGTTTCCTTCTCGTTGGTGTCTCCATTATTGACTATGTGTATGGGGAGCAACCAAAGATTTACAGTTGTCTTGATCTTTCTCTGATTTAATAATTTTCTTTAAGCTGTAAGCGGTGAGATTATATCCACTATTATATAGTGGTTTGATATTTTTTATCTTAGTAGCAGCACTTTTGGTTGAAATGATCAATTAACTACTTTGTTTGGGAAGTATGAAGGCCTGGGATGGGCAATATATTCAGGTCCTGAAACTAAATTTGGACGCTAACGTAGGCCAAACTGTTTCATTGCACAATAGGAGTATACATACTTGGCTAAAAAACAACACATTCATAAAATGGTCCACTTGTTGTTTGATTTTAACTCAAAAAGTGAGAATTTCGCAACATATTTTGTCCATAAATGATCTACTTGTTATTTGATTTTAACTCAAATATATTAGTTCATGATCCATTGGTTTGAAGTCTCAAGGTTTTCCTCTCTCGGAAACAGGTGCTAAGGAAGATGGACGATCACTAATGAATCAGGTTAGTTATTAGAAGACCCCAAGTATTGTTTACACAATTTGTAAAGCTACTAAGAACCACTGATTTGTCATGTTTAGTCCAAGTGGTATTAGCTTTGAACGTAAGTTGATACTTTACGTTGCTTTCTTTTGGATATATGCCAATATAATCCCTTATAAGATCTTTTATTTTGTGATCCTTATAAGATCTTTTATTTTGTGATCCAAACTACCCCACGTTTATATTATGATTCTAGTTATGGTATGGATGTTTATTTTTTAAGATGACATGGTTTGGTTTCAGGGTAGAGGCGAAACTTCTTCTTGAAAAGGAACAATTTAAATAAGAGAAAGAATTTTTAACAATAATGAGGGCCATTTGTCACACAATATATTCCAGAGATAATAGTTTGCAAGTTGCTGATAAATTCTGCAAGTAGGCATAGCACTACTGATAATAGTTTGATCCGGGTTTTATTCCAATATCTTGATTTTTTCACATCTTTTGGTATAGATGGTAGTCCCACAGTGATCGTTGCTGAGAAATTACCAGGAGTAGCTTACAAGGAATCTGCATGACAAAAAGAAAAATCATTCTTTTGGTTACAAAGTCCTGTTGAAATTTTGGAGTATTATCCAGAATCTAGCAAAAGAGAGAAAGAAGTAGTATTCTTATTCTTCTCCAAGTGGCTGCTCCTTTAGCAACTTGGAGAACCCGAACATGAAGTAATCACTTGGTTCCTTTATAATGGAAGTTTCTGTAGCTCATGTGTTAAGATGTGTGTTCAAGTATCACTACACAAACTTCAGGAATCTATTTTCCAGCCTAGTGGTGAGATATTATTATCAGAAAAGGAATGATCCCTTTTTACAAATTGGGATTCGGACAAACTTTACTCAAAAAGAAGGAAAAGAAGTTTTATCACCAAGAATCTAATATAGACCAGTCCCATTAAGGTCCTAACAGGCCATAGTAGGCCTATGACAGTAGAGATATTTGCTTTACATGTTTTTGTCGTTTCTTCGGGATCTTCGAATAAAAGAACTTAGAATTGGAGAATATACAGACCCGAACAAATGTGTTAATCTTCGCTTTTGAACAAATGCTAATCTTTTTTCCCATCTAAGACAGTAACTGGAAGCATGCGTTATTAGCCGGATGGGACACTTATATCAGTTATATAGATTAGAAAATAAAAAACTTCTTATGTGGAAAATCATGTATCTTATGCCAAAACCATAGATTCTGATATCATATGTTACTAATGAACCTAGCTCACAGTCAAAAGCTAGAGCAAGCAATGCGGGACATTTGGTTTTGATGATTTTTTAATCAACAAACTGGTATTGTTCTTGTTGATTTATTGCATAAATTGAGCAGCAGTCAAGTGAATGAATCTGTTTATCAACGGTTTTGTAGACCAATTGTTTTTGTTGCCCGAGCTAATCATACCTTTGTTATCTGTTGATTTATTTTTGTTTGCAGCAAGACTCAGTTTCTACTATGCCGAAGACCACGTAGGGAAAGGTTGTTACTTGTTACAACGGGGAAAATGGCCGATTCCCGCATAAACTAATTGCTCCCGGCTTTTTCATACACGAACTTTTAGTCTATGCTGAAACCCACACGAACAATTATGTTTTTTTTTAATTTCATACATGGACTTTTAGTCTATGCCAAAACCCACACGAACAACTATGTTTTTTGAATTTCATACACGAATTATCGGTTTAAAACTAATTGCTACAAAATCATAAACAGTGTTAGTATCCATTAACAAATGGAGAATCGGTTTAATTTGGGTTAAATAAAATGAATGTAATGTCATTTTGTTTCACGACACAAACCAATGAGGTCATTGTGTCTTTGGATCGTTTTAAGGTTTCCAATGTGATGTCTTTTATACGACGCCGTGAAACCAAAGATAAAAACATAATCCTGAATTTAAGAAGAACAACAAAACAACGTCGTTCCTTAGTTTGTTAATGAGAAATTACACTAAAACGACGTTATATTCGTTTTATTTAAATTAGAAATTAAACTGTCAAACGGATAAAACACCGTTTAGAGTTTTGTGACAATTAGTATAAAATTGATAGTTCATGTATTAAATTCAAAAATGGAGTTGTTCATGTTGGTTTTAGCATAGACTAAAAGTTCATCTATGAAATTAAAAAGACAGAGTTGTTCGTGTGGGTTTCGGCATAGACTAAAAATTTGTGTATAAAAAACCGAAAGCAATTAGTTTATGCGGGAATCGACCATTTTCCCTGTTACAACGTGCACGGCGAACCATTTGTCAGACACTGGATTTTGTAATATTATGGGCCATATTCTTCAACATGTGACCCAAACATATACCTCCATCACCCAATACAAATTTTTCCCAAAAGATTTAGACAAGGACTGATACATTTGCTTTCAGTTTTGTTCTTCTCGAGTATAGAGCTGTTATTATATATACGTATATATATATACTGTAGTGAATTGCATGTCAGTGTTTTTTAATCACATAATTGAGTATCATAATACTGGGCATTAAATTGGTTTGGGTCGATTCAAATCAATACGATTTTCAGATTATTCGGGTTTAGCTGATTAGGACCCGTTTAAAAAACAGACACTTTCTGAATCGGATCGGTTTAAGTAATGTTGGTTTTGATCATGTTTCAAGTTTTTTATAGAATGGAACTAAATTAAAAATAATTCAGTTTGGTTCATGTATAAAGTCCAAATAACTGAAAAACCCTAAAAACCGAGTTTAAACCCGAAAGAACCAAAAAGATATTTGAGTACTTCGAATAGTTCAGATTTTTGAATATTTTTATTTATAAATTATATTGGAAAAAAATTTCAAATAGATTTTTTGAAGTTTTTGTCACAAAAATAGATTTCAAGGAAAAAAATAACCAAACTATATATATATATTTTTTTGAAAATCTTAATATTTTTTATTTTTTTTTAATTTTAAACCTCACCTCCAAAACTCCACTCATAACTCTAAACCTTAAGTCTACATTAGTTAACCCAAGAGGTATAAATGTATATTTACACCTTTTAATAAACTTTATTTTAGTCATTTTTCTCTTAGGCGTCTATTTTGGTTTTTAATCACATAATTAAGTGTCATAATACTGGGCATTCGGGTTTTTTGTTTGGATTTTCGATTTGGGTAGATTCGAATCAGTATGATTTTCAGATTATTCGGGTTGAGTTGTTTAGGACCCATTTAAGAACCATACACTTTCTGAATCAGATCGGTTTAGGAAATGTTGGGTTTGGATCATGTTTCTAGTTATTTATGAAATGGAACTAACTTATAAATAATTTGTTTTGGTTCATGTATAGAGTCCAAATAACTGAAAACCCCCTAAAATCTGAGTTAAAC
The DNA here is from genome assembly GCA_905132765.1 of Moricandia arvensis. NCBI lineage: Eukaryota > Viridiplantae > Streptophyta > Magnoliopsida > Brassicales > Brassicaceae > Moricandia > Moricandia arvensis. The sequence continues at coordinate 48,939 of CAJHQP010003783.1, read as the reverse complement.
CCAGAAAAAGATATTTGAGTACTTCAAATAGTTCAGATTTTCTTTGGATATTTTTATTTACAAATTATATTGGTTAAATCTCTCAAATAGATTTTTTGAAATTTTTGTTATAAAAATAGATTTCAAAAAAAAAACCAAACTAGACTTTTTATTTTAATTTTTTTTTAATTTTATTATATTTTTAAATCTCATTTCCAAAATCTCATCCGTAACTCTAAATCTTAAATTTGGATTAGTTAACCAAAAATATAAATGTATATTTACACTTTTTAATACAATTTATTTAATTATTTTTCTCTTTGAAGATTATTTTAGTGTCAAAAACTTTTTCAGATCTATTTTAAGATATTTCTCAATTATATTTTATATATATTAATTTAAAATAATTAATATATATTATATATAAAACTAGGATCGGTCCGCGCTACGCGCGGAATATGGTTTACATATGATGTAAATAACTATGTAATTATACATTTTTTGTGTGTCTTATGTAAATTTTTGCAAAGGAAATATATAATAACGTTTATTGTTTTTAATAATGTTAGGATGTGGAAGAACTATCTATGTTAAGATTAGTTATGTTTGATTTTGATGATTGTGTCTATATCAATAAGTTATAGCATTTAACATATTATATTGGGTGAATGAGGTACATGTGGTGTTCTCTTTGTATATTTTTGATTATTCTAAATTCATAATTAGTTGGTTAATTGTGATTTTCTATATTTTGGACTCTTGAGAACCGGCTTATGGTTTCATAATTATCATAATAGTTTATGTTAAGTTGAATATGATATTAACTGAATAAAATAGTGAAAGCGTGAATCTAATTGTTTGTATTATAAATTAACACTTAAATGTATAGTTATAAAATTTTGTTTCAAATATTTCGATTCGTTTAAAGATTATATTTTATGGAACCAAAAAAATACCCAACTAACAATAAAAATGATAAAGATAGATATACATTATTTATTTCTTTCATGTCGTTGAACTCCACTTATTTTTAAGTTGGAATGATGGAGTTTATATATTTTAATACTTGGTTTAATTTATGTTTAATTTTTTTATAAACTTAGTTGTTTTGTATGAAAATATGATATCATGATAATATTTATAATGCTTTTACTTAAAATATTAACTATTTTGATGTGTAAATTTCAAGACAAACTTTATTTTATTTTAACATATTTTCAAACGATTATTTATATAATTTTGATCAATACTTTAAAATGTTTGTTATATGTTTTCATATTTATTTGCATTCTATGTTTACTAAATCCTATATTAAGTTATTTGACTGATCTTCTTTCTATATGTAATAATATTCGAGAATTATGAATTTTATTATGATACCCTTTTCCTCTATATCACAAACGAATTTAAAGAAGTATCACATACAATATAAACATATTTCAATTCTTAGAGTTACAATTCAAACATGTTAGTAAGATGAATCACCACATTCTATTCCAAATATTTGTTCAAGTTTGATAATGAGTTAACAGCTTTTCTGAGAGTATTTATCAGCCTCCATCTCTTCACAGCTTTTCCGAGATATGTATACTTTTGGTCGTTTAATTTTTGTTTGTTTCTAATCTCTAAGGTTTTAAAGAATCTGCAATGGACGGAAGCGGCGGTGGTGACAGTGGTTCCATGGCCACACCTGTTCAAAAGCGGGTTCATGAGGCATGGAGGATTTACAAGTATTATCTCGACAAGACTACACCTCACTCAACCTACAGGTGGATTGGAACGCTGGTTGTCTTTCTCATCTACTGTCTGAGGGTTTTCTCTATTCACGGTTTCTACATCATCTCCTATGGTCTTGGCATCTACCTCTTGAATCTCCTTATCGGCTTCTTGTCTCCTCTTGTTGATCCTGAGCTTGATGCATCTGATGGTGCTTCTCTTCCTACTCGAGGTTCTGATGAGTTCAAGCCTTTCATCCGCCGTCTCCCTGAGTTCAAATTCTGGTACTACCCTCTTGCCTGTTTGATTATCTTGAATGCATAACATGTTTTACTTGATCAGTCATTAGCTTCTCTCTTTTTGTTTGAATGTGTTTCAGGTATTCCATGACAAAGGCGTTCTGCATAGCTTTTCTCATGACCTTCTTCTCAGTCTTTGATGTCCCTGTCTTCTGGCCTATACTGCTTTGCTATTGGGTCGTTCTCTTTGTCCTCACCATGAGACGCCAAATCTCCCACATGATCAAGCACAAGTACATTCCTTTCAGCATCGGCAAACAGGTATCTCTTATTCACAACTTTATTTCTTTCTTTTTCTTCCAAAACCCATTCTAGTCATTGGTAGAATCTTTGTACTTTCTTATGAGTCTAATGACTTGACTACCATGTCATTCACAAACACAGTTACGGGTTTGAGGTTAAAGTTGCTAAAGTATCTCAAACGTTTGAAATGTGTTCTGCAGAAATATAGTGGCGGGAGATCTTCTGGGAGCAGCGGTGCCTCTCGTGCTGATTGATTCAGATGGTTAGTTGAATTTGTTTCATGCTGCTGGAAAATTACTCTCTGTTAGTTCCCCCCCCCCTTTAATCCCAAAGAACCTCTTCTGTAAATATGATTCATTTCTACTTCAAACCAACTTCATTCCTTTGGTTTTTGTTTCGTTAAGTTTCATTTCTTGTTAGTTTTTTTTATTCGGAGAGCTCATTTGATGGTCGGAGAGAGCCAATAATAGAAGGGATAACAGCAAAATCATTTAGTGGTTATAGAATACAAGTGTGTTGAATATACAGACAGTGTTGGTTATAGAATACAAGTGTGTTGAATATACAGACACTGTGTTGGTTATAGAATACAAGTGTGTTGAATATACAGACACTGTTGGTTATAGAATACAAGTGTGTTGAATATACAGACACTGTGTTGGTTATAGAATACAAGTGTGTTGAATATACAGACACTGTGTTGGTTATAGAATACAAGTTTGTTGAATAAACACACATTACACATTTTTATTACAATCAATACGCAGCAAGGATTTATACAAGAAATAAAGAAGAATATTTTAATCAACTGGTGGAAGGTTTTATTAGTTGGTTTAGATTATGGTTGGTTTGGTTTGGGAGCATTCTTGAAATGAGAAGGTGAAGGTCGGAGCCAGTCTTTGCCACCGATAAAATCCTTGCTCAAGAGGACGGTAGCTTCGTCATCTGATAATTCTTTCGACCATTTCACCCTTTGCTTCCTGTCTGCTCCGGGACCGTAGCATTTGTATTCACCATAATACACTGTACTGCACCATTATTAGAAATACAATTAATTAGTCCAAATTTATAAGAATCTAACCTGAACACAAATAGGACTTTTACTCTTTTTTGCTGGGGTCTCGCCATTCGTTCCATCCTTGAGGTGCAACCACATTGGAGAAGAAAGAATAAGCAAAGACAACCCTCGAATAAGCTCCCCATGGTCTTCCCAAAAATGTTAAACCCGAACCGGTTAACTTGCATCCCAAGAATATAAACCCTGATTTCTCTGTCGCCGACCTTCTCATTTGCGCCGTTATCGAGCCATCTTTTGGCGACATTGAGTGTAGATGACACCTCTATACAAAGTATACCCGAAAAAAAAAAGTATACCCGAAAAAAGCAAGTTAAAGTTGGAAGTTCTGTCTAATCGCAAGTTTATTTACGTTAGAGAACAATGTAACTCTATTCAGCTAAAACGTTTCTGCTATTCAATCATTTGAGCATACAATTGTTTCATGATTTTTTTGACATATCAGTTAAGCTTATATATTATTATATTCTAGAAATACATTAGTTCTCTCATTCTAAAATGTTATCACCTAACAGCTGATCATGTAGTTATTAGAAAATTAATGGGACTAAAGCTTGAGAAATAACTATATAGAAAAATTTAGTTGAACTGTGTTATATATATTGATATATTATATGAATTTCTGTTTAAATGGAAATTAATAATAGGCTCAAAGAGCAATTTTTAAGTTTTTGTCACCAAAATAGTTCTCAAAAAAATAACCCGAATAACTTTTTTATTTTAAAAATTTTAATATTTATTTAAAAAAAATCAAGGGTAAATTTCTCAAATATACATTTTAAAGTTTTTTCATAGAAATAGACTTCAAAGAACAAATGACTAAAATATATATATTTTTTATTTTGAAAATTTTAATATATATATATATATATATTTTTTTTAATTTTAAACCTCACATCCAAAATTCCATCTCACAACTCTAAACTCTAATTCTACATTAGTTAACTCAAGGGATACAATTACACCATTTAATAAAATTTATTTTGGTCATTTTTTCTCTTTGAAGTCTATTTTAGTGACAAAAACTTTTTTGGGTATACCTTAGGGTGTTTCTCAATTTTAAATTTATCCCCAAAACCTCATCACATAATTCTAAATCATAAGTCTAAATTAGTTAATTCTAAAGGTATAAATGTATATTTACACTCTTTAATAAATTCAATTATTTTAAATAATCATTTTTAAGTTTTTGTCACTAAAGTAATAGAAAAAATGACTGAAATGGCCCTTTTGTTTTTAATTTTTTAATATTTAGTTTTTAAAATTTTAAACTCACCCCCAAAACTCCACTAACCCTATGAATATATAATCTTTAATATAATCTATTTTAGTCATTTTTCTCTTTAGAAATTATTTTTTGCGGCAATTATTCTAAGACTATTATCCTATTTCTCTTAATATAATAATGTAAGACGAGTTACCTCATAAAGAGAAGATGCGCTTCCACAAATGAAATCGGTGGCTCCTTCAATAAAGCAGTTGTTGAAGTAATGGTTTCCCTTGTCGTCGAGAAGAGTGTCTTGGTATGACGTTATCACGCAACCATAGAACGCTGCATTATCCGCTGCCACTCTCAACGCAACCGCCTGTGCCGATGTTCCAAACTCATTCTATTTACAACAAAACAAGCCACGTCATGATCAATCTTCTGTAGTTCCCGAATGTTTGTTTGCGTTTACATTTTGTGTGTAATAACTCTACGATCTTAACCATTTGATTAGGAAGATTTTTTTAGTTTAGAGTATGCATATATTATAGGATTTAAATGATGAAGACTGACCTGAATAGTGAGGAATCTGCATACGAAATCGGAGGCGAAGACAGTGAGAGTGGCTGATTCCTTAATCTCTTTACCATCGTTCCATATGAGAACTGTGTCGGAGGCTTTTGTTCCATTCAATGTTATGTAGGGTTTATCCGCAGGAATCACCACCTTTTCTCTGTTTCATTCATATTAAGCATATTGAACTAGTCATCAATAAAATATGTTGCACAAATTAAAAATAGTAGTACGAAGTCTATTACTAGCTAATAGAAAGGCAAACCTATCAACAAAACATATACTATAAATCTATAATACACAGAAAAAATAAAAACAGTCTATACCTTATATCAAAATTAAGAATATCGGAGTTTAAAATCTAAACCCTAAACTCATTGTAAAATCCTAAGCCCTATAAACTGTTCCCTATCGTATAATATCTTAACCTCTAAAAACTGTTGCTAAACCGTAGTTCTTAACGTGTTTCAAAAAAAAAAAAAAAAACCGTAGTTCTTAACCTCTAAAACTTAGGTGATGATTGTTTTAGTAGTTTTTAGTTTTAGTTTTTGGTTTCGGTTTTTGAATTTTAGATTTTGGTTTTTAGATTTTGATTTTGGTTTTCCATTTTCAGGTTTTTGTTTTTGATTTCAGATTTTAGTTTTTGGTTTTTAGATTTTAGTTTTTTGTTTTGCTGTATTTTTAGGTTTTCAAAAACTAACTAATATATTACTTTAAAATAATATAATAAAATAGTAATAAAATATTTAGAAGTTACTAGTAAAATTGATAAAAATATTGCGATTATTATTTAAACATAAAAATACATTAATATGTTTTTAGTTATCATATTTTTGAAAAATATATTATACTAAAATATAAATAAAAAATATTTTATAATTTTTAAGTTTGAATGGCAATATTTTACCATATTTTAAGGGAAAATTAGTAAAATATATCATACTGAAATAAATTTATCCATGTATATCTTACCAGTAAAATGTATTAAAGTTAAAATCTACTCTATTAAAATAAATTCATAAATTTATCTACCACTAAAAATTGTCATTTAACTTTTGGACTGTTTCAAGTTTGTTAGTATATTACATAATTTATGGTACCATTTAATTAAAAACAAATATTTATATTATTCATATTACTCAACTATCTATCTATATTCATAATCTTTCATATCTTACCTAAGTATAACAACTTCAATATAATATGGTAATCAGAATATGCTATATTTTTTAAAAAGATAATCAAAATATATTTTCGATTTTTAAAAAATGTAAATCAAAATATTTTTTATTTATATATAATTTTAATATACAACAATATACCCGCCATTAAAAAGGCGGTCAAAATCTAGTGTTATTTAAAAAAAAAAATACATTAACTTGTTATTTTAGTTGATTACATTTTTGATAAATATATATTTGACCAAAAAACGGATATCACAATATAAATAAAATAACAGTTACTTAAATGAGTTAGAAAGTATGGTGTCCATATATATTATATTGATACATAATAAAAGTAATCGTACAGTTTTTTACAAAACCACCAAAACATGGATTTTGGTTTTTCTTTGAAATTGTACTAAAACATCTAAAAACTAGTTTCCCTATTTTATAGGAAATCTCTTTTGCTAAAATCTTGATTGGTTATAAAACAAGTTTTTGGCAAAACTAGTTTTCCTATTTTCTAGGGAATCAAAACTTGATTGGCTAGAAAATGGTTTTTGAAGAAACAAAAACCAAAAACTATTCTAAAAACTGAAAACAATCAACCTCTTAATCTTCAACTATAAAAATAAAATAATGGTTCTTTTAACTATTATCCTTTTTAATATAACATTTAAACCAAAAAAACTTTAATAATGGTCTATTCTCATAATTTTAAAATATTATTGGATCCATTTTCCCAATTGTTTCTATATAGTATGCATGTATCATGTATGTAATCATATTGTATATAGTGAAATTATTGTCATCGTACCGATAAACTCCAGGCTTAACCCAAATGAAATAAAGTTGAGAGTTGTTTAGATTGGAAGGGATGGATTCAATTGCTTCTTGAATCTTATTAAAATCTCCTTTGCCGGATTGATCAACCCTTATTAGAATTGCAGTTGAGAAATCAATTGAAGATGAAGAAGAAGAAGCCATGGATGAAGATGTGATTGAAGAGAGAATGAAAATATTGATGATTGTGATTTGATAATAATAAGTAGAAATGTAATGTTTAGCTAGACTTTGTTATATAAAGACTCATATCGGCCATAGCCCATGTGAGGTTTAACGTCTTGGCGATTGTGCAGATGACAAGAAAACCAAAACAAAATAGAATCAAAATGGAAATTGATAAATCAATATTTGGCTAAAAAGCAAGAATGTGAGAACTAAGATATAAAAAAGTTTAGTTTATACTTAAAGATATCTTTTGTATATATATATCAATGGGTTGACTTTTTTTTTTTTTTTTGTTCAAATCAATGGGTTGACTAAAAGTCGGATAACGTGCTGGGAGTTGTCTGCGGCCGCGATTTCTTATGATCGAAGTTGAAAAATTGTATTTTCGTCTCCATGAGATTTTTATATATCAAATTCAAAGTTAAACTCTAAGATACAAAGTCTATACACGTTAGACGAACTTTTGCAGTCAATTTATCTGCATGCATAAATATTTTTACGTATATTATAGAGGAATATACTAAATATTAGCGATAATGTTAAACTTACATATTGTAATTATCTTTACATATTTTCCCCTAAGGAATAGGACTCTAGCTGATGTATATATACGCTACTTTCTATGTGAATAAGATACACGATTTACACATTATTTCATGGTATCAGAGCAGGTTCGATTCTTAACCTAAAGAGTTAGTTTCTCTTGTTCTATTACTGCTTCCTTTATAAAAAATTTCTACAAAACGTCTACTACTTGTACGTCACAAAACTCCTTCCTAACGTGAAAATCAAGCTCTTCATGATTCATTAATGACACTTCTGCGTCAAGTGTGGAGATGCGTGAAGACCTCTTACGTAAATCATCATGAGATGTTTGAACCCTTATATTTATTATGGTTATTCTACTTCTAATAACTTGAAGACTTATTTGATATCATCAATTCTACCAATCGTCATTGTTTCACAAACCAGTGTTGCTTTCTCTTCAAGTTATACTACTTCTACTGCTGATGTGTCATCAAGATTCCACAACCGATGTGTCATCAAAGCTGCTACTAATTCAGTTACTACTGCTACTTCTTTACGTTGCTGCCACTGTGTAATCTACTACAACCGCTTCATCAAGCTGCTACAAATTCTACGTCTACACGAGCTGTCTATGATGCACAAAATTGTGCATTAGCTTTTACCTAAACCATGTGCATGAATCTTACATCAACGTCCCTAACAAAAGTATAAGCTCGTGATGGTAAGATGACTTGCTACATGTGTTTGACTACTCCTATTACTATTACTCACGCTATGTATTTTGGTGACCCCAAAACAAGCGATTTTACTACCTCTACAACTACTCAAGAAGAGCTCGATGTTGCAAAGCACAAGCCTTCGATTCTCCTACTTCTACGAGCTACTTTTACTACCATATTTTGAAGATTTTTCCAATTTCATATGTGTTACCACGTATGATCTTGCGGGAGGGTAATGGGAGATCTAGACGAGCCTATGCGCTTATATTGCGATAGTAAATCTGCTATTTATATCGCAGCAAACACGGTTTTTCATGAACGCACGAAACATGTTGAATCAGATTGTCATGCCGTCCGCGATGCAGTCGAAGACAACCTCATAACAACTGAACACATTTCTACAAAAGAACAGCCAGCGGACATTCTCACTAAAGCGCTTCCTACTCCTATTTTTACTTACTTGCTGTCCAAGTTGGGGATACATGACCTTTCACCGCCAACTTGAGGGGGGTATAGAGGAATATACTAAATATTAGCGATAATGTTAAACTTACATATTGTAATTATCTTTACATATTTCCCCCTAAGGAATAGGACTCTAGCTGATGTATATATACGCTACCTTCTATGTGAATAAGATACACGATTTACACATTATTTCATATATATATTTGATACGAATTGTTTTCAAGCTGGATAGCCATTACTCATGCTTCAGCCATACCAACTTGAGGTTACGAAATTTCTTTCGATTTCTCCTTGCTAGTATGGCGTTACGGATGATTGATTAGTTGCTCAACTGTCTGTATACTAATTTGCTTCTTTTTTTGGCTTACCACAAAATAATAACTAATTAATTTGATATTCATGTATAGAAGAAAAGATTTGTATTATTTGGTTACTCGATTAAAACATATATACCCAACATCAAACTGTTATAAAGTATTGTAAGAAAGTAGATAATAACTTTAGATACACTTTACGTGTTAGGTTAGCGTAAAAGAGATCTATCATGCGTATTCTCATTTTACCCATAATATAATCAATGTTAACTGGCTGAAAGTAAAAATCTTGAGGACCATAAAAACAGTTGGCTAAACATAGAAGATTACATTATAAACGTTGGTCTTATATTCTTATGGAGGCGTGATTGAGTTGGATCCCGTTTATGATGAGTACAATCGCCCATAATGGGGAGGATCCCAATAACATCTTTATTCACATTCATGTACTCGGGTAATGGAGTTACCTGACGCCCTAATGCATGAAAATCTCAAGATAAAAACATGTTAGGCCATGGATTCGAGTGAGAGACTGCTCGGAATCGAGATCAGTCCTGGGAAATCCAGTTGTTCTCGGAATCAAGTAATATACACCAGTGCCACAATGAGACACATATAAAGCTTATCCCCAATGCATTAGTATTATTTGATAAGAAAAGTATGTATAAGTTTCTAAACTAAATTAATAACAAAAAAATACTTTAATATTATAAGAAGGATTTAAAAAAAAAAATTGATGAAATGATCTCATATATATAAATAACCATGTATAACTTAGAATAAATATACTAATAAATATTTATAATGTTTGGCTTTAAGATAAGTATTTCAGTTAGATAAAAAAACATCTACAATAAGATAAAAAAAAAGCTAATCCTCCAAAAAATATTAAATTCAAGTAACACTGATTTAATTATAAATTTAAATGATTTTGTTTAAATTTTAATCCATAGATATATCTGTTTTTTTATTAATTTTGTGAAGAACTATAAATTAATTATATATTAAATAGCAATATAGATTCTATTGTGGCTAAAAAATGTTGATTAGAAAATATAATTGATTCGACAGTTTCTTAACAAATACATAATTGAAAAGCTTTGGAAAACTAAACCAAAAAAAACTCCAAAGAATAGTTTGTTGTTTCTAGATAGATTTAACAGGCTAATATGTTTGAGTCAAGCCTAATCTTCAAATATTTTAAGATGCAATATATAGAGAAAAGGAATTCACATATAAAATGTAGAGAGTTTTTTTTATAAAAATTATATTTCTTTAAACTATAAAACATGAACATTATATATATATATATATATATATATATATACATATTGATAAGTATGTTAATTGTCATTAAAATGAAGTTGAGTTTTGTTTTTTGATAACTATGTTGATAAATGATAAGTATGGTTTATATCATGTACAAGATATTTACTAATGAATAAAATTTGAAAACTGAAAATATAATGTCTTAAATATAACAGAACATGAACTATTTATTAAAATAATAGTTTTAAGTAACGAATAAATATTTATCAATATATATACACATAAATATTTATTAATATATATACACATATGTGAAATGTATTCTACACAGACCATTAAGTTATAGGGAATAATGGTTGTACCTGTATATGTTTTATACAATCAAAATTTAGTCTAAAACCATATATATTAACCAATCAAGCTTTTCTTTAAAAAAATACATACAACCAAAAAAATATCTAGAAAATTAAAAGTTGATGTAAGAAAATTTATATTCACAGAAAAGAGTGTTTTCCAAAGTTACATATTAGAAATATATTAGATAGCAAGATGTGTATTATGTGAACCAACCGTTATGGATCATTAAAGTTTGATTATGAAGTGAAATTCATGAAATTTATAAAGTACAAACCGAAGAATATTATATAAATCTTGTTTTTTTTTATCACTATAAAGGTACAAAGAGAAATCTTAGTACGAGAGAGCAAAAGGTGAATTCTTTGTATCCATCCAGTAAGGAATGCACGTGTTAACATATGAGAAAACACGTTTTCTTGTGCGGGCTTGTTTTGCGAGGAAGTCCGCTTGGGTGTTACTAGATCTGGCTTCGTAGACTATTTTTGCGTCCGGATAGGTCTCCCATAGAGATTTAAACTCGTTTAGTTCGGGAGCAAAGGCTGGCCAATCTTCAGGAGTACCAATCATCTTGACTAGTTCTTGGGAATCAGTCACAAAATGGTTACAGTACCTTTGATGGCGGGACAGACATTTTAAAGCCCATGTCAGACTTCGGAGCTCCGCATGTAGTGGCGAGAGGCCCTGATGGCTACCTTGTAATCCAAGTAGATCAATCGATCCATCCTGCAGATGGAGAATCCAACCCATTCCGATTGTGGTGGAATCGTGTTTCCATGATCCGTCCACACGACAGGTGAAGGTTGGTAACTCCATGTGGTTCCTTGGAACACATTCCACGGCTGTTTCTATCAGGTCTTCTTCTTCATTGGCTAGGAACCAGGCATTACATTCTCGTAGCGCGATATCAGTGGTTTCTATGGTGGAAAACTCCCTTCCATTAAATTGTTTTTCATTCCGAGCCTTCCATATATACCATATAAGCCAAGGAAACATTCGAGTAGATTCCTCTGTACTACCCCCAGTGGCTATCGATATCAGGTAATTCACATTAGTATATAGGTTTTGTGAGGGGAAGTTCCCCGAGTCGGAGGGGATTGGTGAAAGGGCCCAGCATTGCAGTGCAGGAGGACATGTGAAGATCATATGATTTATTGTTTCCTCTGCATGCCCACATCTGGGACAGCTCGGGTCATTTCCAATGCGTCTTTGAAAGAGTCTTTCATTAACAGCTACTGCTCCAGATACACATTGCCATAGGAAGTGGCATAACTTTTTCCCCGTTTTAATCTTCCATATCTTTTCCTTTATAGGGTTAAGGGATGGAAGCTGATTTTGGAAATCCAATTCACGGTCTTTCTTAGTTCTGGCTAGGAGATATCCTGATTTAACTGAATATTTTCCCGAATTAGAAGGGTTCCAACAATACCCATCAGGAATGGGGTTACTACTGACTTGCAAACTGCGTACCAGGGGAATGTCCCGTGGATCAAGCAGGTTCCTGAGTTTGTTGTTATCCCATTCTCTCCTTCTTGGGTCAATGAGATCAGAAACTTTTAAATTAGGATCAAAAACTTGTGGCAAAGAGGCCGGTATCGCTTGTATATCCAGGATCCAAGGGTCTTCCCACACTAGCGTCTGGTCACCTGTACCGATAGTACGTCTCAGTCCCTTGTTGACTAGCTCCTTTGCCGCCATAATGCTTCTCCACCCATATGATGGTCTTGAGGCTTTTAGGGCCTTAAAGGGGTGTGTGTTTCGGAAATATCTTCCTTTGAGAACTCGTGTTAGAAGGGAGGATGGATGTTGTTCTAATCTCCAAAGTTGTTTAGTCAGCAGGGCTAGATTGAATTCTTCGAGTGAACGGAATCCAATACCCCCCCTCTTTTTTTGGAAGACATAGTTTGTCCCATGCTAACCAGTGCATTCCTTTTGAGTTGGTGCCTGAGCTCCACCAGAATTTAGATATTGCTCTAGTTATTTTCTTGCAAAGCCCCTTTGGAAAGAGATAACAAGACATAGGAAAAGTTGGAATGGCAAAAGCTACAGATTTTAGCATAATCTCTCTTCCTGCTTTTGATAGGTATTTTGCAGTCCATCCATTGACTTTCTGGTTAAGGTTACTTTGGACATATGAAAAGATCTGGCTTTTCGAGCCCTGAAGTTGCTCAGAGATTCCCAGGTATTTTCCATTGCTCCCTTCTATGGAGATACCCAGGATGTTCTTCAGTTCATCCATCTTTTCTGGTAGTATTTTTTTTCCAAAAGTAATGGTTGACTTTTCAAAGTTAATTCTTTGTCCAGATGCCTTCCCATATGAGTCTAGAATTTGTATTAGCTTACTGCATTGCTCTGGCCCAGCTTTGCAGAAGAAGAGACTGTCATCTGCAAATAAGAGATGAGATATCGGGGGGCTCGCTCGTGCTACTTTGAGTCCAGTGATTTGTCCTACACTTTCTGCTTTCTTGATATTTGCAATGAGTACTTCTGTGCATAGAATGAACAAGTATGGTGATAGTGGATCGCCCTGTCGCAGACCTCTGGATGGGATAATATGTCCAGTCGGGTTGCCATTAATTAGGATACTATAGGAGACTGATCTCACACATTTCATTACCCAGCAGATCCATTTCTCCCCGAAGCCCATTTTTGAGAGCAGATTTTCCAAGAAATCCCATTCCACCCGATCGTACGCCTTGCTCATATCAGTTTTAATAGCCATGAATTCATTTTTGCATCTTGTATTAGTTCTCAAGGCATGGAAGGCTTCCTGAGCTAATAATATATTATCCGTAATGGCTCTTCCTGCCACGAAGGCAGATTGGGTTTCCGAGATGAGGTTCGGGAGAAAACGCCGCAGCCTTTGACAAAGTATTTTAGAAATAATTTTATAACACACATTGCATAGGCTGATTGGTCGGAAATTAGTCATATCTCTTGGCCGTTCTGTCTTAGGAATGAGGCAGATATTTGTCTCGTTTAGTTGGGGATCCAGGGAGCCATTTGTGAAAAATTCTTGTACCATCTGGATTACTTTAGGGCCTATTGTGTGCCAGTACTTCTGGTAGAAGAGACCTGTCATTCCGTCCGGGCCAGGTGCCTTTTCCGGGTGGATCGAGAAGACTGCTTTTTTAATTTCCGAGGGGGATATGTCCTTACATAAACTCTCATTCATTTGAGGAGAGATGATCTTCTCTACGTTCTGAAGAGAAACTTCTATATCAGTTGGTGTGGATGAAGAGAAAATATCGTTGAAGTAACCTATAACGATAGATTGGATTTTTCTTTCATTATCCCACCATACTCCTCTCTTATCATTGAGGCCGCTAATATGGTTTCGTGCTCGACGGTGCTTTGTTGTGGCATGGTAAAATTTTGTGTTGCGTTCACCTTTCTTGAGCCATAAATTGCGGCTTTTTTGTTGCCAAAAGACTTCTTCTTCCTCAAAAGCTTTTTGTAACTGACTTTGGATCATTGATATTTCAGCAGCTGTTAGTGATTGATCCACAAGACTTCTGTCCAGCTTGTCTTTGAGTTCTTCTATTGTTTTTTGGGAATTATGTTCTTCGTTCCTTCTCCAATGTGAGATCTCTGTTCGACATTTTTTAATACGATCATGGAGCGTCACTTCCTCATCAGCTTCTGTGTCCCTCCATCCATTCCGGATGATATTTTCAAAACCAGTTTTTGAGACCCAGCGTTTATCGAATCGAAATTTCTTCCTCCCCTTGTTTCGTCTGTTGGATAGGTGAGTGATTATGGGTCGATGATCTGAGCCCATGAAGCGCAGGTATTGGCTAGACGAGGTTGAAAATAGGCTAAACCATTCGGCATTTCCCATTGCTCGGTCAAGTCGGCATTTGATGAGATAATTATGCCTCCTTCCCACCCAAGAAAAACAGTCTCCTGAGTATGGTAGTTCTATCATACCACAGTTTTGTTTCATAGACTTGAAAGCTAAAAAAGAGTTTTCACTCCGGGTACAGCCTCCCGATTTTTCATGGTTACCGGTGATTTCATTGAAATCTCCAACCATAAACCACGCATTGGTGCGCGAGATACTAATTCTTTCCAATTGTTCCCATACATGATTCCTTAGGTTGAGAACCGGGTCACCGTAAACAAAGGATATGAAAATTTTATTACCATCAATTGTAGCTGATACATCGATGACTCTATTATTGGAAGATAAAACTTCAACATTAAACTCAGATAAAGCAAAAAGAGCTAGCCCGCCACTAAGGCCTATGGGCTCAACTGTAAAAAGAAAATCGTAACCAAACTCAGCTTGGAGATCTTGTAGTAAGTCTCTCTTATTCTTAGTCTCCATTAAAAACACAATCCCTGGAAAGAACTTTTGACGGATCTCTCGCAGGTGTCTAATTGCCAAGAAGCTGCCAACTCCTTGGCAATTCCAGCTTAGGATCATTTTGGGCTTGCCGGTGGGACTTCCTCAACCACCAGCTTTTCCATGTCCCCCTTGTTTACCCCCAATATTTGGGTCCGTCGTTGGGGATCGCGGGACTGCGGCATGTGCATGTCGCGGGGAATGATCGTGTTGTCTCCTTTTGGACGTTTCCTCACTTGGTAGTGCTTGCCTCTTCCTAGGATTAGTGATACGGTAAGGGCTATGGGTGATTTTCTTTCTAGCTTGGAGACTTGTTCCTGATTGTGGTCCAAGCCGACTCTTTATGACCTTACCTCTTCTTCCACCTCGATCATCGCCCTTCTCCCGTATGTCCTTTGCGTTTATCATGCCCTTCAGAGGGGATATCACTTCCTCCAGATCGTTGGCATTTACCATCACATGGCTACCTTCCGATGGAATTTTCCGGCCTTGTGTTGCAAGGATCAAGCTCTGTTTTTCTCCAGAGGATTCTTTCCTGCCCGTAACCTTCCCTGGGTCCGAGGCTGCCTTGGTTTTTTCTGGTTTGGTATCCCGATACCAGGACGCCGGTTGGAAAGCTTTCTTCCCTGGATCATCTTGTTTGTCTTCCCGGACGCGTCTTGCGGTCGACTCATTCACCTGTTTCTCCGAGTTCTTAGCAAAAGATTTCATAACCCATGCTTTGGTCGATTCGTGGCCCGTCCTTCCCAGTGTCTTTCCCTGTTTACTTTTGGGTGAAGATTCCTTCTCCGCAAAAAGTTTGCGATTCACTGGTGGTTTTGGGATGTGCTGCAACTGCTTCTGATTGTTCCCGCTCCCATTGTATGGGCTTAGGTCACCCCGGATTATTTCTTGCTGCTTGAGATTCCTGTCCTTGTATCCGTGTTTGGCTGTGTGAGCTCTCTCCTTCTCCAGCTCAGGGCATCTTCTCCCGTCATGCGTCATCCTGTTGCAGATAAAGCAAAATTTTTGGAGCTTGTCATACTTGAAGCTCACCACCACCTCGTCCCCAGTTGCTGAGAACTGGACTCTGCGTTCAAATTGCAGAGGGAGTTCACATTCCACCGAGATTCTCACCTTAGCGAGCTTCACGTCCCATGATATTAGCTCACCAAGTTTTCCACCGATACCTTTCACTGTTTGTTCTTTGCGGTAGTGATCAGGGATACCTTCGATGAAGACGGTAAACACCATTGTTGATGGGAAGTCGGCTCTGACACTTGGGACCCATCTTTCAAGGGGGAACATCCATTGGTCAAAGAATAAGGGTCTCCTTTCTAGGACACTCTTTAGATCCTCCTCCGTGTTAAATCGGAAGTGGAACTTGCCTCGGCCTACCTCCTCTCCTTGGATACGCCCTTCAAGTTGCCATGCTTGTGGCATTAGGGCGAGTAGCGCCTTGACTCTGTGGGACTGGAGGTCCGCGTTCAGCACTCTTCCCACCAACGTGAGATCGTAAGCCGCAAGGAGGTCAGAGTTGTCAAAAGCCTCAATGATGATGGGATCAAGATTCAGGGCAGAGTTCCTCTTCGGTGCGAGTCGGTCGTTGTAACGAGACATGTTTGGCGAGAGTCTTTGCGAGTTAAGATCACTATTGCTATGAAAAGAGATGCAATGGTTTCGTTCCTCTGTTTCTCTCGAATATATAGGAGTTGTGCTCAGGATTATCATTAACTCCTCGAATCTCCGTGATTGAGCGAAGATTGTCTTCGAATATTGGTGGTAATTGACTGATTGCGTTATTTGCATCAGATGAATCCGGATCCTGTAAATCCTCCTTTCCAAAATTGATTTTTGAATGATTTTCTCCTCGGTCTTGGTCTCGTCAAAGTTGCTCTGTTTTATTGCTGATGATCTGTTTTTAATAGCACCTTCCTTAATTCGATCCCGTGGAGACTCATGGGTCCTAGATATCCGAGCTGTGAGCAAACTAGTTTCCATGTTTCTAGTCCCTTCCAAGAGGGAATCTTGAGATTCCACTGATCCGGTTGATATTGATTGTCCTTTACCATTTTCCCTTGCAATCTGAGATACAGAGGGGGATATGGTGTTAAAAGCACAGAATTGGCGAGTCTGAATGCTCAAAGTGATGCAGATCTTTCATCTGATTGATCGATAGAGCTTTGTTTTTGAAAAGAGGCTGCCGTTACGGCGAGAATTTTGAAAAAGGATGATCGGATCATCCGTTATCAGATTGGTCTAGAGAGAGAATCTAGAGAACATCAAAAGTAGTCTATTTCTTTCTTATAAATCTTGTTATGATAAGGATTTGTTGATTTAAATATATATCATAAGATTTTGATAAATTCTTCTTAGTTGAGATATGTCTATCTCTTGAGTATATATACATTTTTCTTGTAAGTCATTAAGATACACTACAATAATATTTACAGGTTAAATTTTGCAATTAAAACATAATGTTATGGTTAATCACCCCAAAGTCAAGATATGATACGCACAAATCCAGTATATCGTACGAGGCAAACATTCGTGTCGTGTATAAGTATGCACGTGACATACTTTATAAGTATAAGAATTGAGAATTTTAATGTTTTTCATATTATTGGTATCACTTTTCATTTTTACTTTCATTAAAGAGATATTTTTATAAATATTTTTTTAAGAAGCAATTTTTTTAAAATTAATTAAAATCTTAAATTTTACATTCCTAAAACCATATTCCACCCTTCAATTTTAAATCTTAAGTTTTAAATTAATTAATCCAAAAATTAAAAATGTGTTTTGTCAAAAGTGATTAAGGTAAACATGTGGTAATAAGAAAATAGTATTTTTGACAATTTCCCATAAGAATTCTATTTTCCCTCCCAGTTGTTTTTTCTTGTAATCTACGCGAATTCTTCTTCATTTCGCATAATTGGATTCTTTATTATCGTTAATTATTAATATTTTGATCAGTGAAGGATCTTTCAATTACAAAGAAAGAACCATTGGACACATATTGGTTTCGAGAGTTCTTCTTCTTGATATGCTTTCCATTTTTGATTCTCCGTAAATAGTATCATTACAAAGAAAGAACCATTTGATTAAGATTGGTTTATTGATTCTTTCTTCACGTGGGTTCTTCTTAATCCTGTGAATCCCTTACTGTATGATCAACATTTTTTTTTCATTAATAAGAACCCTAGAATACATATTTGCTTAATTAACTCCAGGGCCTTTTGGTTTTTGTTTTACACCTCGAGATACTAGTAGTAGACTGCAAGCTTGTGGGAAATAGCAATACAAACATTGCTTAAAGTTGACTAACACATCTTTCTGCGTGTTTATCTTTTATTCTTGACCATCATACCATACTCATAGGTTCTGTTGCTTCTTTTTTTTTTACTGCAGCTTCATGCTTCTCTTCCTGCCAAACAAACAAAATTGTTTAGACATTTAGCTTCTGAATCTCGTTGATTTGTTAGTTTTATAGTAGAAAGCTCAGGTTCTAAATCGGAAGATCTTAAGAAGCTCTGTTATACATAACATTTAGTATCTATATTATTAAAACTGAAGTACCTTTTGGTACTGTTTGGAAACATGGATAACAATATAAATGAGAGTTGTTTGGAAACATGGATAACAATATAAATGAGAGTTGTTTGGAAACATGGATAGTAGTATAAAAATACTTTATGTTATTTACAATTTAGCCTTTGCATTTACAATAAATTAAATACTTCCTTTTGTATTTCTTTTTATTTACAGATTCTCTCACTGCATTTAAAATAAATTTAAATTAAATAATTACAATTCCAAAGCTTATCTAACCAAATCGATATTCATATATTGATCTTTAATTTTTTTTTAGTATGTTGTTTCATTTTAAAATAAATTAACAAAAAAAAACAACAACAAATTAATATATGAATAGTACAATTACATCAAATTGCATCAAATTATAAAATTTTAATATAATATTATGTAGAAAAAATATTATTATCAAACATTTATATTATAATATAATATATTCTACTCTATATGTAAATGACAAAACATAAAAATATACATGTAATGTTTTTTATAAAACTAGCGGTTTATGAGTTTACGTTGAACACAAGTTAAATCAAACACCCGCGCGGGGGCGCGGGTCAAGATCTAGTTAGATATTATTTTTGGATGTTTCTTGGGCAATATGTGGGAATCAGTTCATATTAGATACTAAACTGACAAGTAATGATTCTATGCATATTTAGTCTGTGGGGGCTTTTAGTTTTGTTGCAACAAAGCCTGAGAAGAAAACACTTGGCAGATTTAGAGACTATCATAATGCTTAGTATCAGAAGTCAGAGAATCTTTGTAAAGTAACAAGCTTTATGTTGAAACAGACATGCCCTTTTCCATGTTTGATTTGGTCTAATAAATTGTCATGGCTTATAAATATAACTTGTCTATACTAGTATATCTTTAAATGGAACTTAAGAGGCCTATTATGAATATAAACAAAGTTTGTTAGCTGTAATTATCACAATATGTGTCTAATTAAATTGATAAAGAAAGAAAAATAATAATACCGTTTCTCCTCATCACGCAGCCTGCCTTTGGTGCTGCCTCCAGTAGTCTTGTTGTAGTTAGGGAATGGCACGTGCCCATTCTCAATGCTTTCTATGTCACGCACGAGAAGGTCGTATTGTCTCTTAGCTTCATCTGGTGTTGTCCCACCAACAGCTCTAGCAACATTGTACCAACGGTCAGGAGAGTCCTGGTCATAGGTTGCTAGAGCACGCTCAAAGGCCTTGCTTTGCTTAACAGTCCATGAACCAGAACCATAAGCAGACATTGAGTTTGATGCCATTGTGAAAAAGGGGTGTATATAAAAGTGATTTTTCTTTTGTAGTAGTATTAATATTATGAAGAAATGATGTGTTGCACAGATGTCGCAGAGTCCTTGCTCTTTATAAAGAGATTTATGTTGGAGAAGGGATCGAAGTGGGGTATAGTGCCAGTTGGATCAGAGAACTTTAGGTCTTTGTCTCCATAGGAAACGCATAACTAATCTTGAAAAGAATATTGAGCAAAAAGTGTGGAGATCAGCATCAAAGATCCAAACTAATCACCCCAAAGATTATGTTTAAAAGTGATTTTTTTCCATCCATATTTGGAATATGATGCTCCGTAAAGATATCTTTTCTATAAATGTTGTAAATAATATGTTTATTTTTCTTTCCCAATCAGTGTTATAGTGTTATTCAAGATTGTAGTTCAGAGGAACAGTTTATGTGAGGAATAGTTTGGAAAAGTCTCTTACTGGAACAGTCTGGTCTCTAGTCACAGCACGAAAGCTAACCGTGTCCGTAACACAAGGGAAGCTATAAGTCTTGGATTTAAGTTAGGGATGAGTCTCTTTTAACAGATGAACAATAAAAAAGAAAATTTATGTAGAGATTTTCATGTGCTCTCTAGGGGTGGACCCAAATCAAATATTGTTATTATTTTTAGAATTTGTGATTTGCTTGTATTTTACGGATATTTTTTTTATTTGTTTTGCTTTGAAAATACAGATATCCCTACAGATATTTGCAAATATTTATGTATATGTGCGAATACCTCATCCACTTTATTTAATATAAGTAAATCTAGAAAAATTATAATTTTTTTTTTCAAAAATATCTTTTACATAATATAAAAAAGTAAAGATTAGTGACAATATATATTCCAATTTTAAAATTAAAATAAATTTCTATATAAAACATAGTTTTTAAAAAATTGTTGTTTTATAAAGATTTTATATTCTTTTCTTAATTTAATACTTTTATAAATAATTTTATAAATAAAAATGATAAAATTATATGTTAATATAATAATTATATAATATTATACATTTATAATTCTATATTTAATTGTAGATATATGTCTATTTGTGTGAAAATCATAGCGGATATCCAACTCTAAAGTTTTTAATATTTGTGATTCGTTTTTTTAACGAGTATTAGTTTTTAATATTTGCTTTGATTTGAAAACTACGAGTATCTAAATTTTTTAGATCCAATCAAAACGAATAACAAATAAAATCAAAATTAACTGATAAAATACTTAGTTCTAGTGTTCTCTTCAAAAAAATTGTGGGGGAGGGGAGGGGGCAGTTACCTCGGGATTCTGAGTCCTGAAGACACCATGCATATCAAGTTATCTTGCTGTATATATTTTCCGTACAATCAATAGTGTCATACTTGTGTGTTTTGTTGTTAACTAAAAGGTCAACATTGTTTACCTACCTTTTTTTTTCCTCGGCATGTTGGGTCTATCTCTTTGAAGTTAGGTAACTATGTTTTTCTTGGTCATATATTTTAAGATTGTGGAAGGCAGAGAGCTTGTGTGTTTCCTCGGCACGGCATGGTGGGGGAGGCAGAGAGCTTTACCTTGGGATTCTGAGTCCTGCAGGCACCATGCATATCAAGTTATCTAGCTGTATATTATTTTCCATACAATCAATAGTGTCATACTTGTGTGTTTTTTTTTTGTTGTTGTTAAATAAAAGATCAACATTGTTTACCAACCTTTTTTTTTCCTTGGCATGTTGGGTCTATCTCTTTGAAGTTAGGTAGCTGTGTTTTTCTTGGTCATATTTTTTATAATTAATGTGGATTCTTGGTCGTTAAATAATATCTTTTCTTGGTGGATATTCAAATTGTTTCCTTCTCGTTGGTGTCTCCATTATTGACTATGTGTATGGGGAGCAACCAAAGATTTACAGTTGTCTTGATCTTTCTCTGATTTAATAATTTTCTTTAAGCTGTAAGCGGTGAGATTATATCCACTATTATATAGTGGTTTGATATTTTTTTATCTTAGTAGCAGCACTTTTGGTTGAAATGATCAATTAACTACTTTGTTTGGGAAGTATGAAGGCCTGGGATGGGCAAATATATTCAGGTCCTGAAACTAAATTTGGACGCTAACGTAGGCCAAACTGTTTCATTGCACAATAGGAGTATACATACTTGGCTAAAAAACAACACATTCATAAAATGGTCCACTTGTTGTTTGATTTTAACTCAAAAAGTGAGAATTTCGCAACATATTTTGTCCATAAATGATCTACTTGTTATTTGATTTTAACTCAAATATATTAGTTCATGATCCATTGGTTTGAAGTCTCAAGGTTTTCCTCTCTCGGAAACAGGTGCTAAGGAAGATGGACGATCACTAATGAATCAGGTTAGTTATTAGAAGACCCCAAGTATTGTTTACACAATTTGTAAAGCTACTAAGAACCACTGATTTGTCATGTTTAGTCCAAGTGGTATTAGCTTTGAAACGTAAGTTGATACTTTACGTTGCTTTCTTTTTGGATATATGCCAATATAATCCCTTATAAGATCTTTTATTTTTGTGATCCTTATAAGATCTTTTATTTTGTGATCCAAACTACCCCACGTTTATATTATGATTCTAGTTATGGTATGGATGTTTATTTTTTAAGATGACATGGTTTGGTTTCAGGGTAGAGGCGAAACTTCTTCTTGAAAAGGAACAATTTAAATAAGAGAAAGAATTTTAACAATAATGAGGCCATTTGTCACACAATATATTCCAGAGATAATAGTTTGCAAGTTGCTGATAAATTCTGCAAGTAGGCATAGCACTACTGATAATAGTTTGATCCGGGTTTTATTCCAATATCTTGATTTTTTCACATCTTTTGGTATAGATGGTAGTCCCACAGTGATCGTTGCTGAGAAATTACCAGGAGTAGCTTACAAGGAATCTGCATGACAAAAAGAAAAATCATTCTTTTGGTTTACAAAGTTCCTGTTGAAATTTTGGAGTATTATCCAGAATCTAGCAAAAGAGAGAAAGAAGTAGTATTCTTATTCTTCTCCAAGTGGCTGCTCCTTTAGCAACTTGGAGAACCCGAACATGAAGTAATCACTTGGTTCCTTTATAATGGAAGTTTCTGTAGCTCATGTGTTAAGATGTGTGTTCAAGTATCACTACACAAACTTCAGGAATCTATTTTCCAGCCTAGTGGTGAGATATTATTATCAGAAAAGGAATGATCCCTTTTTACAAATTGGGATTCGGACAAACTTTACTCAAAAAGAAGGAAAAGAAGTTTTATCACCAAGAATCTAATATAGACCAGTCCCATTAAGGTCCTAAACAGGCCATAGTAGGCCTATGACAGTAGAGATATTTGCTTTACATGTTTTTGTCGTTTCTTCGGGATCTTCGAATAAAAGAACTTAGAATTGGAGAATATACAGACCCGAACAAATGTGTTAATCTTCGCTTTTGAACAAATGCTAATCTTTTTTCCCATCTAAGACAGTAACTGGAAGCATGCGTTATTAGCCGGATGGGACACTTATATCAGTTATATAGATTAGAAAATAAAAAACTTCTTATGTGGAAAATCATGTATCTTATGCCAAAACCATAGATTCTGATATCATATGTTACTAATGAACCTAGCTCACAGTCAAAAGCTAGAGCAAGCAATGCGGGACATTTGGTTTTGATGATTTTTTAATCAACAAACTGGTATTGTTCTTGTTGATTTATTGCATAAATTGAGCAGCAGTCAAGTGAATGAATCTGTTTATCAACGGTTTTGTAGACCAATTGTTTTTGTTGCCCGAGCTAATCATACCTTTGTTATCTGTTGATTTATTTTTTGTTTGCAGCAAGGACTCAGTTTCTACTATGCCGAAGACCACGTAGGGAAAGGTTGTTACTTGTTACAACGGGGAAAATGGCCGATTCCCGCATAAACTAATTGCTCCCGGCTTTTTCATACACGAACTTTTAGTCTATGCTGAAACCCACACGAACAATTATGTTTTTTTTTAATTTCATACATGGACTTTTAGTCTATGCCAAAACCCACACGAACAACTATGTTTTTTGAATTTCATACACGAATTATCGGTTTAAAACTAATTGCTACAAAATCATAAACAGTGTTAGTATCCATTAACAAATGGAGAATCGGTTTAATTTGGGTTAAATAAAATGAATGTAATGTCATTTTGTTTCACGACACAAACCAATGAGGTCATTGTGTCTTTGGATCGTTTTAAGGTTTCCAATGTGATGTCTTTTATACGACGCCGTGAAACCAAAGATAAAAACATAATCCTGAATTTAAGAAGAACAACAAAACAACGTCGTTCCTTAGTTTGTTAATGAGAAATTACACTAAAACGACGTTATATTCGTTTTATTTAAATTAGAAATTAAACTGTCAAACGGATAAAAACACCGTTTAGAGTTTTGTGACAATTAGTATAAAATTGATAGTTCATGTATTAAATTCAAAAAATGGAGTTGTTCATGTTGGTTTTAGCATAGACTAAAAGTTCATCTATGAAATTAAAAAGACAGAGTTGTTCGTGTGGGTTTCGGCATAGACTAAAAATTTGTGTATAAAAAAACCGAAAGCAATTAGTTTATGCGGGAATCGACCATTTTCCCTGTTACAACGTGCACGGCGAACCATTTGTCAGACACTGGATTTTGTAATATTATGGGCCATATTCTTCAACATGTGACCCAAACATATACCTCCATCACCCAATACAAATTTTTCCCAAAAGATTTAGACAAGGACTGATACATTTGCTTTCAGTTTTGTTCTTCTCGAGTATAGAGCTGTTATTATATATACGTATATATATATACTGTAGTGAATTGCATGTCAGTGTTTTTTAATCACATAATTGAGTATCATAATACTGGGCATTAAATTGGTTTGGGTCGATTCAAATCAATACGATTTTCAGATTATTCGGGTTTAGCTGATTAGGACCCGTTTAAAAAACAGACACTTTCTGAATCGGATCGGTTTAAGTAATGTTGGGTTTTGATCATGTTTCAAGTTTTTTTATAGAATGGAACTAAATTAAAAATAATTCAGTTTGGTTCATGTATAAAGTCCAAATAACTGAAAAACCCTAAAAACCGAGTTAAACCCGAAAGAACCAAAAAGATATTTGAGTACTTCGAATAGTTCAGATTTTTGAATATTTTTATTTATAAATTATATTGGAAAAAAATTTCAAATAGATTTTTTGAAGTTTTTGTCACAAAAATAGATTTCAAGGAAAAAAATAACCAAACTATATATATATATTTTTTTGAAAATCTTAATATTTTTTTATTTTTTTTTTAATTTTAAACCTCACCTCCAAAACTCCACTCATAACTCTAAACCTTAAGTCTACATTAGTTAACCCAAGAGGTATAAATGTATATTTACACCTTTTAATAAACTTTATTTTAGTCATTTTTCTCTTAGGCGTCTATTTTGGTTTTTAATCACATAATTAAGTGTCATAATACTGGGCATTCGGGTTTTTTGTTTGGATTTTCGATTTGGGTAGATTCGAATCAGTATGATTTTCAGATTATTCGGGTTGAGTTGTTTAGGACCCATTTAAGAACCATACACTTTCTGAATCAGATCGGTTTAGGAAATGTTGGGTTTGGATCATGTTTCTAGTTATTTATGAAATGGAACTAACTTATAAATAATTTGTTTTGGTTCATGTATAGAGTCCAAATAACTGAAAACCCCCTAAAATCTGAGTTAAACCCAGAAAAAGATATTTGAGTACTTCAAATAGTTCAGATTTTCTTTGGATATTTTTATTTACAAATTATATTGGTTAAATCTCTCAAATAGATTTTTTGAAATTTTTGTTATAAAAATAGATTTCAAAAAAAAAACCAAACTAGACTTTTTATTTTAATTTTTTTTTAATTTTATTATATTTTTAAATCTCATTTCCAAAATCTCATCCGTAACTCTAAATCTTAAATTTGGATTAGTTAACCAAAAAATATAAATGTATATTTACACTTTTTAATACAATTTATTTAATTATTTTTCTCTTTGAAGATTATTTTAGTGTCAAAAACTTTTTCAGATCTATTTTAAGATATTTCTCAATTATATTTTATATATATTAATTTAAAATAATTAATATATATTATATATAAAACTAGGATCGGTCCGCGCTACGCGCGGAATATGGTTTACATATGATGTAAATAACTATGTAATTATACATTTTTTGTGTGTCTTATGTAAATTTTTGCAAAGGAAATATATAATAACGTTTATTGTTTTTAATAATGTTAGGATGTGGAAGAACTATCTATGTTAAGATTAGTTATGTTTGATTTTGATGATTGTGTCTATATCAATAAGTTATAGCATTTAACATATTATATTGGGTGAATGAGGTACATGTGGTGTTCTCTTTGTATATTTTTGATTATTCTAAATTCATAATTAGTTGGTTAATTGTGATTTTCTATATTTTGGACTCTTGAGAACCGGCTTATGGTTTTCATAATTATCATAATAGTTTATGTTAAGTTGAATATGATATTAACTGAATAAAATAGTGAAAGCGTGAATCTAATTGTTTGTATTATAAATTAACACTTAAATGTATAGTTATAAAATTTTGTTTCAAATATTTCGATTCGTTTAAAGATTATATTTTATGGAACCAAAAAAATACCCAACTAACAATAAAAATGATAAAGATAGATATACATTATTTATTTCTTTCATGTCGTTGAACTCCACTTATTTTTAAGTTGGAATGATGGAGTTTATATATTTTAATACTTGGTTTAATTTATGTTTAATTTTTTTTATAAACTTAGTTGTTTTGTATGAAAATATGATATCATGATAATATTTATAATGCTTTTACTTAAAATATTAACTATTTTGATGTGTAAATTTCAAGACAAACTTTATTTTATTTTAACATATTTTCAAACGATTATTTATATAATTTTGATCAATACTTTAAAATGTTTGTTATATGTTTTTCATATTTATTTGCATTCTATGTTTACTAAATCCTATATTAAGTTATTTGACTGATCTTCTTTCTATATGTAATAATATTCGAGAATTATGAATTTTATTATGATACCCTTTTCCTCTATATCACAAACGAATTTAAAGAAGTATCACATACAATATAAACATATTTCAATTCTTAGAGTTACAATTCAAACATGTTAGTAAGATGAATCACCACATTCTATTCCAAATATTTGTTCAAGTTTGATAATGAGTTAACAGCTTTTCTGAGAGTATTTATCAGCCTCCATCTCTTCACAGCTTTTCCGAGATATGTATACTTTTGGTCGTTTAATTTTTGTTTGTTTCTAATCTTATTCTTTCAATATCCAGAATAAGTTGATTTGCTTATAGAATCATAGAGTTCATAGTTCATAGATGAACGTGCGGGATATTCGTCTTTTGTATCATGACAAACTATAATTCAAGTTAACTCCAGTAATGCGCAAAAAAAAATGTTAAACTCCGATTTACTAAAATGTGGACTCGCTCCCCGCGACCAAATAACATTAGTTTAGTCTCGTTGCGACCAAGTATATTTTTCTGTTCAAACTCTCCCTTGGGATGAGTAAGTAAGCGATCAATAGAAAATTATCTTAAGCCGAATGAAAATTAAAAAAAAAAATTACTCTCCGTTAAAAATAATATTAACTTGCACTGCTAATGTTTTGTTATTCTTATAAGAGGATATCTGTTCAGTTTACAACTAAAAATACTTTCATGTATATGTTTTTTTTTTAATTTGATCTAAGCATACATGATATTCTCCAAATAGTACATTTCTTGTCTCCATGAGCTCGTATTGCCTTCTCTCCAGCTATAAGGAGACATTCCTTGTTGTTCCTCCAATTGCCTTGAATACATGTGTCTGAACCTAGTTTCTTCTAAAGCCTCAATCTTCTCTAAAACCTGCTGTAAATCGTTTAATAATAACAGTTCCATTATAGAAAACGATATGTTCAGAGGCTATATATGCGGTGTCCTTCCACCAAGAGCTTCAGCCTTTGTCACATGAAGCTGTTTCTTAGCTTCTTCCAATGCAGTTCACAGCTCTTTTAACTCCTCTCTTTGTCTTTCATACTCCTGGTTGTTTCTCGAACGGTCCTGAACACATGTGTCTACACCTAGTTTCTTCTAAATCCTTACTCTTCTCTGACCCTTCATGTTAACCGTTTTACAATAACAATTCCATTAGAGAAGATAATCTGATATATTTTATGCGGGGGATGCCTGACAAAGAATCAAAATCTTTCATCGCTTAAATCTCAAGGGCTTATGTGTCTAGTATTTTACCATGAGCTTGGAATAGTTACCCTCATGTTCTGGACCAATCTGAAGAAGCTCAAACTCAGGTTGACATTATGCTTCAAACTGTATATAAATATCCTTCATATCCACTGATGAACAAAAACTCCATTCTTTGCAGTTCTAAAGACAAAATTGAGAGACGAATAAATGGACGGAATTTTTACACAATGATCTATCATGCAATGAGACTAAATTCAACTTACAGTTAGCACCCTGATTCTTTAATCAATCGACATTCATGTCAAACTTTATATTATACACACTAAACCTAACCTATCAATAATCTATACTCAAATGCTAACGAAGATTTCTAACCATCAATCGATTTTTGGGCAAAGTTAAAAAAAAATGTTACCAGAATTGATGGTCCTTGACGATGTCTCTGTAGATTGGCCAACTCCATGCCGATCATTCTCCAAGAAATTTCTGACCATCACTGAATCACAGTCTCTCACATGGCTTTCCGTCATAGCTTTCTTCTTCACTTTGAGGTAAACAACCGAGATATGGCTCTCTGTTGTGACTGAATCAAAGTCTAAAGAGAAGAGAATGATGAGTTTAATGGATACAGCCTCACCTATAAATAGTAGCAGATTCGCCGACTGGAAGAAATGGAGATGCAATGAATCAGAGATCGTGGAATGAATGGGAAGATGGAGTTAATTGGGGAGTTAATGACAACGATTGAAACAACCGAGTTCCGTAACCGCCCTGGTTTCCATTGAAGGTGAGAAGATCAAAGTTTGACACAGAGATCGACGACGTTTCCTCTTTCCTGAAATTCCATTGTTGCTTTAGATTGTCAGAGATAGAAGAAGACTATGAACCCTAATTCTCGATATTGCCTTCCGCTAAGATGATCGTCTCTTTCTATGGGGCTGGAATCGTGAGTTTTACAAACCTTACTAAGGAAAAAAAGAGCCCAATAAGTGTGTAGCAAAGCCCATAAAAAATTAAAACAAAAGAAGAATTGCCACATGTCAAGTTATGGTAACACTATTTGATGACGTGGATTGAAAGAGAAGAGAGACAAGGTCTTTTATATAACAATAGATATTTGAATACCCATTCAATTTTTGGTTTAGTTCTAGTTTGATTTTGGTTTTTTGTATCTAGAAAACTAAGAGCAGGTTCATTGAGGGTCTCTTAGCAGAGGTTCTTAACTTTTCTAAAATACGTTTCTTAACTTTTAACTAAGAAAACCTAAGAGACGTCTCTTAAATAAGAGTGTTAAGAGCCGTTTTTTAACAAAAAATTTTTTTTTTAAAAAAAAAAAAATCAAATTTAGTTAAGAACCTCATTCTAAGAGACGCTGATAAACATGGTCTAATAACCGCTCAAGTTTTGTAACTTTTGGCCTGGTTTAGGTTTTAGTTTTTCCGTTTAGAATAATATGCCCATGAACAAACTGGATCTAAGATTTTGGAGACTATATATATTATTTCATTAAATTATTTCTTTTTAAAATAATTTTAGAGGTTTATATCTATATAAAAAATTTCCAATTTTCAAAAATTTTAAAACCAATACTATTGTTTCATTAGCCCGGCCCTACCCAGAACTAGAGTGTCAATTATTCCGGAAAAGTAAAACATCGACTCTCAAGTATAGGTGACGAAAAGTAGAAAAGTTAAGCCGCCCTAATCAAATTATATTACAAAGTAAACTCAGAGGTCCACTACAGCTATAGAGTATATGGCCCAAAACGAATACAGACGGCAGAGAAATAAAGAACACTCTGTCCCACTTCTTAATATTGGTGATGTTTTTTTAGGTCAATAACTTAAAAGATTAGTGTTGGTCGACCAAAAGATAAAAATTTAGCTTCTCAATCTTGCGAATTTTGAAACGTTCTCGCGTTTATCAGAACCGTGTACTTTTAGAGCCTCAAGTTTGGTTCATAACATCGAGGGTTTGGTTCCCTCAAGACATTTACACTTTGTTCAAGTTTCATTCTACAAGGAACATCACTATATTCTTGGGGGAAAAAACTATAGAGCAATTCAGTAGGATCTACCCAAATAGTTGCGAATGAAGTAAAGTGACCTTTTTGACACACAGAAGATAATAACTTATCCAAGTAAAGCTCACGAAGTAACAAAGGGAGAAACAACATTGATTTTAACATTGCGTTTCAAGATATCAGATACCTAATCACGAACTGTTACAATCCAAACCAACAGAAGCAGAACATAGAGATCATTAAACCGAAACCACAAACAGAACAGTCTAAAACCTAACATAATTACCAACCACCACCTCCACTTCCTCCTCCATAACCTCCACCTTCACCACCACCGTATCCCCTACCATCACGTCTACCACCTCCACCGTATCCTCCACCACCACTGTAACCACCCTCGCGTCTTCCCCCTCCGTAGCCACCGCCACCTCCATAACCACCACCACCACCTCTGTATCCACCGCCACCACCACGGCCTCCTCCTCCCCCACCACTTCCACGGGACTGAGCCTCGTTGACAGTGATGGTACGACCATCGAGCTCTTGACCGTTCATCCCTTCGATGGCATCCCTCATGGCCTTCTCATCCTTGAATGTGACGAACCCAAATCCCCTTGACCTTCCCGTCTCACGATCGTTAATGATCTGTTCCACAAAAAACACAACCAAATCAATAAACAAAATCCAAACACAAACGAAACATTCACATAATTTTTTCAAATCGATCGATCTCCAGCCTCATAATAGCAAGAAGATTAACGAACGTACCGATTAAGAGGAAAAGCAAGTAACAGTAACAGTAACAAAGAACATAGTAACAGTAATTAGTAACAGAGAAACACAGATCGGAACAGATCCGTCGAGGATCAGATCATCGGAAACCTCCCGGAGTCTGATCTCTGCGTGTAACGGACCTTGGAATCAACAAGCTCTCCGTAGTTAGAGAAGGCGGTCTCAAGAGATCTCTCGTCGGTGGCCCATGCTAGACCTCCAACGAAGCACCGGTACTCAACATCAGGGGACGCCATTGAAAAGAGAGAGGGATCTAGGTTTAGAGTGAAGAGAGAATGTGTGAGGAAATGAAGGAGACGAAGAATCTATTTATACTGTGGGCTGCAAGGTTAAGATATTTTCTAGGGTTGGGTTGGGTTGGGTCGGGTTTAGAGAGACATCGGTTAACTATGGTTAAGAAGTGTGGTTTAAGAATGGGGAGTTGTTGGGGACACATCACGTGACTCTTTTTTGGTTTGATACGCAGATGGAAAGAAAGAGAAGGAGATATTTTCCGTTCACTTCTCTCAAGGAAAATATCTAGTGGGAGAAAAATATCTTTTATCCGAAATGACATGGTTTTCGGCTGTTACATTAACACTGGGCCGGAATTTATGATTTATTTATTTGGGCCGAACTTTAGCCCATAATTAGTATGAGGCCAAAAAATAAACGCAAAAAATAAATGTTGACAGTGGGATTTGAACCCACGCCCTTTCGGACCAGAACCTTAATCTGGCGCCTTAGACCAACTCGGCCATATCAACTTTGCTGTCTGCTGTTCTCCGCGAAATATTATCATTTATATTGTAGACAACAGGTTTATAGTAGGTATGCTTCTTTGGTGAGTCTATGGACTATTGATGATCTGTGAGAGACAAGTTTGAAGCAGAGTTGAAGAGTTATCTATGTTTTGGGCTTTTTGTGTATATCTGCAATAACATTCTCTTCTAATATATGATCAAAAATGAAATCTTGGTTTAGAGATAAAGCAACACAAACCGGTCGGTTTTGATTTCAATACAAATGATTTCTTTGGTTTTCTTCAATTGATAGAACATTAAACTTTGATGGTATCCCTTATAAATACACAACAAGCGAAGCAACAACATTTTCAAAAAAACGAAGCTTTCTTCACAAGACGATGGCTCAAACTCCCGGCAGCTCTAACGGAAACAAGAAACGGCAAGAAGATGAAGAAGAAGAAGAAGAAGAAGAAGAAGAAGTAAAGAAAAGCTTCGCACAAACTCCATACGACGTCACAGTGCAGTTCCTCGCACTCACCCGAAGATGTCACTACCCGAAGCTCTCTCTCGCCTCCAACGACTTCCGAGCTATCCTCCGCTCGCCGGAGCTCTACCGTCGACGCTCCACCCTCGGCGTCACCGAACCCATCCTCTACGCCTCCATCGGCTTCCCTCCTTCCGCGAGCCCGAGCTGGTACACTCTCCACCAAGACCACGTTTCTTTACGCCTCCGCAAGATCCCATCCCTCCCTTGCAGGCTTCTGAGCGCCGTCGCCACAGCCGGAACAGAGATGTACGTGCTCGGCGGAAGCGTCGCCGGGTACCCCACGTCGGACGTGAATCTCATCGACTGCAGGTTCCACACGAGCCGGTCTCTCCCGCGCATGAGAAGAACTCGCAGCCGCGCCGTGGCCGGAGCCATCGACGGGAAGGTGTACGTCATCGGAGGTTGCAGGAAGAAGTCTTATGATTGGGTCGAAGCCTTTGATGTAAAGACTCAGACTTGGCGTGACATGCCTGCTGTCTTGCCTCATGCTCATTGGGAAGGACAGTTCGTGACAAGTGCTGTGATGGACGACAAGATCTTTGTTTTGGACCCGGGTAGAACTTGTTTGGTTTTCGATCCCAAAGTAGGTGCTTTGGTTCAATGGGACGATGGAGGTGAGCTTGTGAAACTGTGGCATGCGTCGTCGTGTGTGGTGGATGATAAGTTGTATACAATTGATCTTGGGCGTTCTCTTAAGTATCCGATAGTTGTGTATGATTCAAAGGCAAAGGAGAAGAGGTGGAGACCAGTGTATGGTGTTGATTTGAGGAGAGATTTGCTTCCTTTTAGCTCTTATTATGAATCTAAAATGGCGAATTTTGGTGGCAAGTTGTTGATTCTGGTCGGTAGTTTCCCCTGGCCTGCTTTTCATTGCGGGAATGAACAGGTTTGGTGCGTAGTGATCGCTTTGGCAAGACACGGAGATGAAACTTTTGGGCATGTTGAATCAACTAACCTGGTGCTTGCTTCCGAGAAGTGGCCTTCCATTGAGCTTTCTCGAACTATTACTCTCTGATGGTACTTTAGATGGGTTCTTAATTGCAGGTACGTAGCTATGGTAAATTCTGAGCTTTCAGGTGAAGAATTATTATTACAGTAGTAGTTTAAGTCCCAAGGCTTAGTTTTGTTTGGATTAACGTGCAGGTGAATGGTCTTCTTTTATTGCATCTACTGAGCATATATGAAGCAAAAGTGGCTCACAGCAGCTGTTATCTGACACCTCAAGAAGTACTCTTCCTTCTTAAAACTCTGTGCATAGTGTTGAAACTCTTTACAGATTTAGCCTTTAGTAACCATTGTTTTAGCTGCCTTTTGATACATGTATACTTCCGAAACTTGTTGAAATGCATCTTAATTCGGTTTGGTATGTTTGAAGTTATTTCTGTTTGCTTTTACACCTATATATGTCATCTGCGAGTAATCACAATCATACATACAAAAAACATCCAAAGGGCTTCTACTAATGAAGACCTTGGTCAGAGAAAGAAAAAGCAGAGCAAACGGGTTAATCTGGCTGACAAAATAAAAGGATTAGTTGACCATTAAAGCCATGGTTATGCACAATTGAGTTACCATTTAATAAAATAACGTTTTAAATTACAGTTAACCATTAAGGCCATGGTTATGATTTATGAAAATATTTACGAGATGTCATTATAGTCCTGATGTAGGATCTCATATAGGTATCTTTATCTTTAAATACAAAGAAGAGATTCTCTCTTTTCTCCATAAAACACCTCATATAATAGGTTGATGTAGTTGTGCCATATGTCCCTTTTTAAAATAAAATTCTTTATGTTTGGGTTTTATTTGTGGGCTTCACGAATCAAGCCCATAACCACATATCCTCTTCGTCACAACTATTTCTATCGTGGCTTTCTAGGGTTCTATGTGTTCTTCACCACTTTACCGACCATGGATTTTGTTGAAGGTGATGGGAGACGACTTTTTACGCTGATCTCTGGGGCTATAAGCTGTTCGTATTCTTTGGAATGGATTTCTTTGCGTCGGTTAAGGGAATTTGAACCGTTACGAGATAAAATCAATAGTTGTCATTAACGCCATTTGAACTCCCACTCCTACTACGATTTCCTGATTCACTGCATCTGCTATATCTTCCAGACATTGAATCTCCATGTATAAAAAGGTAAACATCATCCTTTTGTTCCTCACAACACCAAAAACTTTGAGCAGAATAGCTAAATCTCTCCTCTGTGTTGGCTTCAAAACCGGTCGTTGTAGCACTACCGTCGAACTCTGTCTTCTTAGATTTTCAAGGCCAGGAATGTGAAAAGAGACAGCAAGCTTATGGGGGTTGATTTAATTCTTCTTGAAGCTAAGGTACCTCTGGCGATTTTGAAAACCAAGCGCTGCCCTTTTCCTGATTTATAGGTAACGTAGGATTAATCATTCTAGGGTTCATAGTGTTTTTTCAGCTTATGCTTTCAAAATCGACCATGGAATTTTAGGAGGGTGATGGGAGACGATTATTTACAGTGAATCTCTGGAGCGAGCTACTGTTCGTGTCATTTGGTCTGGCTTTCTTGCAGGCTCGGATTGCAAACCGTCAACAATTCATAGGATTATGAACAGAACGTGATCAAATCAGAAGCCAAGCTAATCCCATGAGATTTTTCTGTAAGGGTCAATACCAATGGCAAGACAACTGATTTTTCTTCTAATTATATCATCATATAAGTTAAAACTAAAACCTCATGTTGAAGACAATTTACAATTATAAATGAAATTGTTGGAGTTTATCTATCCTTGCAGGTCCAAATTGCAAACTTTCAAAAGAAAGATGTTCAAGTAGATGTCAAAGGTATCTCTTTTTCATTATCTTTTATAAACACTTAGTGCCAATTCAATCACTGTCAATTGGTCATTGGAAGCTTATATTAAGCGAAATTCGAAGTTTCATATGGTCTTGACTCTTTTTTCTTTGGAGGGGGTCAGATCATTGCACATGTGAAAAAAAAAGTCGTGAAAGTTGGTCAAGGAGTGAATGACTTTGGGAGGAACATAGGGGGTTGTTTAAGCACACACTATAACCGTTGGGAAACGCATCAGAACAGAGGCAAACATCACAGCTGGGGCTGTGTCCGTCAACTCAGCCGCAGTCTTAGCTCAATAACATGATTGTCTAGAGACCCAGTAGCTAAACCTAAGTGATGTTAAAAAAAACAAGGCTGATTATCAGCCGTTGTCGTCTCAGCTAAGCTTCGGTTCAAGGGAAGCATAGGAGAGGTCAACAAAGGCAGATAATCAGTGAGTGCAACTAAGTTCACTTCAATTGAGTTCCACGATCTACTCTTTAACGTGGAGGATCTCTGCATATAAGGTTTTGATGACAAAGTGGAAACTCACAATGGTTTCATCTCCTTTGCGTTAACCTTTTTCGAAACAGAACCTTTCGGTCATTGCGAATTCACAAATCCATCTCTCCAAATTGAAGCCATGGCGCAATAAGTAGGTTCTGGTCAGACGTCTGCTTTGGTTTTCGGGATCTAGAATGTTAAGAAATGAGGAAAGCTAATTGGGGTTGACATGGTGTTCGTTGCATAAAAGGTTAGTAACTGATCTTCTGTTTCTTATGTATGTATAAATTTAAAAGTTGTGTTTGTCTTGAACAAAAGAAAAATTGTATTTGTAATGGATGTTTTGGATAGGGCTGGGACTTCGGATATTCGGGGCGGGTTTGGGTAAGATCCGATCGGGTCCGGGTCTTTCGGATAAATGAAATCTATACCCAATAGGTACTTAATAGATTTTGGTTCGGGTTTCGGATCGGGTACCACCGGTTTCGGATCGGTTCCGGGTACCCGTTTATTATGTGAGTCAAATATATATTTACAAAATATATTAATTTACATATAATTTTTTGTAGTTCTTTATCTTTTAAAGAAAAATAATCGAAATCGTATATATATTAATAATGTATAGTAAAATGTAAAGATGTTGAAGTAGCCCAGTGGTAAAACCCTTGTCATTTTGCCCGTTCGGTTCCGGTTAAAAGTCCCAGCCCTAGTTTTGGATATGCAATTGGGGTAAGAATTTCTGATACTCTGATCTGATGGCTTAAAATTGATCTGGCTGAAGAGCAGAATTCTGCTGACTTTTCATTCATAAACGCAAAAGAGCAGCCTAACTTAGCAAAACATCATCAGCAAGCAACATAGTATCAATTTATGAGACATACTAATCAGTTTCTGTCTCAGGGAGTTGAAGAGCTTCACTTTGTCCACAAACTAAATATCTTTCTGTCCGAGAGTCATGAAAAGCCTTTGCATGTAGAAACAGAGAGTATCTACAGGCAGTCGTCATGTCGGTTTTCTAATGTATATTGTTAAAGTTACAGAGAAACAATGATCACGTTCATGCCTCAAATCAACCAATATTCAAATTATTAAAAAGTTCACAATTTTTCTCATGTTAATACTTTGGCATCTCAAGATTCTAAGAAAAAAGGTAATACTAACGCAGTTTCTAATAATGCAAATGTAATGCTACGAGTAGTTAAATTTGTTCAATGTGCCGAATATTAAACTAAAACATGTTCATAGTTCAATAACAAATCTAATAAGTAGTTAAATGACAGCCGAAAACATTTAAGAAACTACAAAAAAAAATATGAAAATAATTTTTATGGGAACACCAATGTTACATGGAAATGGAAACGGAAATGGGTACGCGGAAACACGCGGAAACAGAACCGCGTGGAGACGCAGAAGCGAGATTTTTAAAAATTAAGAAGTGGGGACTGTTGGAAGCGTATATATATATATATTAAAATTTATAAAAAAATTTAATTTTGAAAATTTTAATTTTTTATAATTTTTACAATTTTAAACTTCAATTTCAAAACTCAACTTCATAACTCTAAATTTTAAGTGTAAATTAATTAGTTTAAGAGATATAAATGTATATTTACATCTGTAGATTAATTAGTTCAAGAAATATAAATGTATATTTACATATGTAAATTATAAATGTATACTAGATTTTGACCCGCGCTTTAAAAGCGCGGGTATATTTTTATTTTAATATATTTATATATATATGAAAGAAAATGAGTTTTATATGTTTGTGTAAATCATTTTTGATATTATTTTATATTTTGTTTTGTTTTTGTTTTTGACAATTTTAATTTTTGTTACCTATACATATTTTTGTTGTTGCATAAAATTTCCACTTGCTCCCATATTTATATATTTTTATTTTATGTTTAATCGTGACCACAGTTATTTTATTTTATTTACTAATTATTGCTAATATTATGTTGTTAATTGGGCTTTGTCAATATTGTTTTTAGTTTAAATTGTCAAATTAAATGGGCTTCAGAATGTAAATCAAAGTTTATTACCCAATCCAAAGTTATGCCCAAAAGTCCAACTTGCTAATTGCTACCGACAAAAATACATCAGATTTTTATTGTCTTCGAGAAAATACATGTCTGAAGAACCATCGGTTTCTCTCTCTATCAACATGCGAAGTCATCTTGGATTCATCTACTTGATATGAGAAGCCTCTTTATCGATCTGTTCAGGTATTTGGAAATCTCCTATTTCTTCTTTATCTGTAGATATATATAGCTAATCTAAAATCTCTAGCTCGACTATTTTAATTCCATAAATATTTGCATGTAGTATCAGATGACTCATCATTTGATTCTGATGATTGATCTTACTCAAGTGGGTCTTTGATTAGCTATCTTAAGAATCTATGAAGAATTTTTTTTTCAATCGGTTCAAAGCATCAAGAAAGAGGAAAGAAGTAAGTTCCTTACAATATTTCATATATTTCTGTTTTTTTTTTATCTTAATATTCCACTTTATGTTGACCCTCAGATCTGAAACGATGTAACTTTGTAACTTTGTATCTTCACAATCGATTTAAACCCGGGTCAAATAATAAAATCTGAAATGTCAGAGAGAATCAAGGATTTCAAAGACATAAATTACATATACTGAAAGAGAAGGTATACATGTTCATTTTTTATAGAAGTTAATATATATATATATGTGTATGTTGGTTTGTTCAAAGTGAAAGTTAGTTTGACTTTCGTTTAACAAAAGTTCTTTGTTTGCAGATTCAAACATCAGTTAGGCTTTACATTATATCTTTGACAACTATGAAGGTGGTGTTCTTTACATTTAACACTCTTAAATTTTTATGATCTCTTTTATTATAAAACTTGCCGTATTTTGATGTAAGCTTGACTTGGGCTAATGATATTTGGTTTACTATATAAAATTTGTGGTTTCTTATAGTGATATCTTATCAAAGGTCTTATATTTTGCAGAATGATGATCCGTTAATTTGTAAGAAAAGAACACAACCTATTAAAACACACAGATAAGTATCTGATAAAGCAATATAAAATTTTGATTATCATAAAAAACATTCAAGTACGTACACGTTTTGCTTTGTTCTGATGTTAATTTTTTAATGTTTAGTAGGTAAATGCTATATAAATAGCAGGGATAATTCTTTGAGTACGTCAACAAATGGCAGAACATTCTGTAATCACATAATCTGTAAGTATCAAACTTCCATCTTATTAAAGTATTAGAATTTAGTATCTATTAATATATCTCACTTTATTACATATCTATATTTATTACATATGTATATTTTTATCAAATTTTTAATTTTTTATGTGTTGTTGTTGAAACTATTAAAGACAATGTTAATACACTTAAATCAAATATTTATCATCTTTTTGTGGTTTTATATTTCAATATATTTAAACGTATTTTATAACAGACTAATTAGTAATATACAATTTTTAAAAAAATATATATGACAGTATAACAAATTTTATAATTTATAATGCTAACTTAAAGTTTATATTGAATTTTATCTATACTATTAAGCTCAAATCTAAACTAATGTTTACGAAATGGGCCTTATTTGTGTTATTCGATTTTTAAGCCCAATAACATTTGTGTTATTCGATTTTTAAGCCCAAAAACATTTGTGTTATTCGATTATTAAGCCCAATAAGATTAGTGTTATTCGATTTTTAAGTAACCGTTGATTACTATCTTTTAATTAAAAAAAAACGAAAAAGAACATAGAAAGACAGATCTAGAATGGTCGTCTCTCTCGTTTTCACCGACACAATATGTGAGATGAAGATCGAAACCGATGGTCATATTCAAAGTTGAAGAACATATATTTGAGGAAAAAAACTTCAGACTATCGAGATCTGAAGGTATTTATTACTAATTAGTTCATTTAGATTTGTCTTACTGAAAGTTCAAGATCTGTTTTTTTTTTGTTATATATCCTTAAGATCTTGGTTTACTTTTCACAGTTGAAGAGTTTCTTATATCAATCATAGATTTGAAGCAAGCATGTAAAGTTCAACCGTATCATTAATCTCCAAAAAAAAAAGTTCAACCTTATCAAATGTCTGGTCAATATCTGAAGAATCGAGGAAAGGTGATTAACTAAGTTAGTTTTTTATAAACTCTGTCAGTTTTTGCTTGATTTCAGAAACGTGGTTCATTAGGGTTGTGGTTTCCGTGTTTATTCAGAGAAACTTTCGATGATTCCACAAGTGAAGGGAACTCAACCGTTGCTTAAAATATTCGACCATAAATCCAGTCATCTAAACATCAAAAAACGTTTGATTTGATTAGGTACTAATTTTATATCGGATCTTCCTCTGTTAATCCATGTTTAACTAATTGTTATAATACTTCGAAACATGATTCTTATTCACAATCGGTAAGCTATTCTTATGTTTTAAGCGTTGTATAATAAAATAACCTTTTTGTCCTTGAAAGAACAAATTGTCTTACTTAGTACAATGGTTTTATTTTGAAGTCGGTCGGTCTCTTTGGAAGTCAAAGAGGAGGTGAAGCGAGTATCTACCTTCGAAGGTGATAATCCGAGGTATACAACTTATATTTGAGAAGATGGAGCAGAATCAAGAGATTCTAAGGTATGAAAACTGTTTCTTCATCTCATTATAAGTTTATTTATTTTCTTTTACAATGATTATATATTTTAAATTTTTTTTGTTTGCAGATCCTTACATACAGACTGATCAATATCTGAAGACTTTTGAATATCTGAAGAGACAACTTGTATGCATGATTGGTGGATTTGTACATACCACCGACTGCAGTAACTGAGAAGTTTTCGATATTTCTCCAGGATCCAACAGGAACTTTATCTCCTAACTCTTCAAGGTAAGTTTTCTTACATGAAGCATGTATTTTTGTTCCCTGAAAAAGATAACAATTTCAACAATATTAGATTATAGTATTACACAATATGAGTATGAAAGAATGATGTATCGTTAAATCGTTAAAGAAACTTACATGAGCATCAGACAAAATGAGTTCAAGAGATTCTCGAACTCCTGGTATGTATTGTTTCCAAGAATGAATAACCTTGACTTGAATATGCCATGTGGTTTTGTATGGTCTCACTTCGTTTAAAAAGCTAAGGTTCATGAAAGAAGACATATTTTAGTTGTTTTTTGCGACAGAATAGTTATGGACCATGGCTACCTATATATAAGATTTAAGTGCTCTAGGTTCAGATACGTTTACCTTTTGCCCACGTTAATTATTAATATCTTTAGAAAATATAGTTGTTACCAAAACAGTTTGATCTTGCACATATCGTGGGATTTGTAACCATATTCTGATTGTAAATATATTTGTGTTTATATTATTTAGTAGGATAATTTAAATGCATGCACTTATCGTGGGAAGATGTATTCCATGGGTTATTCTCGAGTTGCAAATATCTCTCGATTTGAAGAATATTATGATTGTAAGTATGGAACAATATCTAGGTAAATTAAGGATATTATTCATTGTTTTTTCTTTTGGCTATAATCGAATTTTTGGTGGATCTTTATCTTCAATTTTTTTGGTGGATCTGTATCTATCAAAATTGATTAAGCCCAATGAAAGTGGATAATTTAAGCCCAAAAAAAATTACCGATTTGCCATTAATGAATCTGTAATTGTTAGACAAATAGTAATGGCATAATTGGAAAAATTTAAAATTTCATTAAGTCTATAATTTTGGAATGATCCTGTTTTAATGGTATTGATTTATACCTCTATTCTAGTCATTTTTTCCCTTGCTAGTTCCCTTAACCGGACAGAACAACGGAGAGATATTCATCGGATTTATTTCTTACAAGATTTCTTCTTCGAAACGACTTGTGGTTTCGGATGCTTATCGGCTTCGCTCGGATCTAACCCATTTGTGTGACAGGAATTATGGTTAATTCCGGTTTAGAGATTTTATTTATGCATTTTGGTTTATTAGAACCAAACCGGTTCACAAACAGGTTATGTAGGCCTTTTGGCTATTATGAGAAATCAATCAAATATACAACTTTATATCTTCTTCCCCAAGTTCTCTCTCTCACGATGATGATCATCATCTATCATCCATGAATCTCAGATTCTTCGGGATTGATCCTTCTTCCTCAGTGATCATCTCCTAGACTGATTTTCCCCTTGTTTCGGATTCACAGTGAATCTCTAGCTTGGGAACTATCCTCTCCTATTTTCCTGTCTCATTGGTATCAGAGCGGTCAATCCTCTCAACCTTGATAATCAGTGATCAAATCGATATCTATGGCGCAGCTGAGTGAAGAACACAAAGCTCTCCGTGAGATTCTCGAACTATGCCGAGAAGCTAGGCAGGACTTGAGGAGCCTGGGTAAAGCCATGGTGAACCCAGATCGTCCCATCAAACCCACAGTGAGTCCAGAAGTGCTTCCATCCGTCGAGCTGAACGAACCACCAAATCCATTAGACTTATCTCATCAACCTGTACCCTCTTCTCCGATGACACTGACGATCGGAGCGACAGAACCAACCACGAATAGCTTCCTGACTATCTCGTCAACTTATCCTCAGAACTCCGTCACATCCCCTTCGACCACTCCGGCGACGCCACAAATCTCACCGAAACCTCCTGATCCTCCAGATATCATCCCATCAGATTCGACCTGCTCGATTCAAGCTGTCCCAGAAGAAAACATATCTTCGACGTTGTCAAATCTCACATCAAAAACAAGCAAAAGCAAGTGCTATATCCCTCTAAAGTACTCATGTGAAGAGATATATCAAAGAATGGAAATGGGTTTGTGTATATTTTGTGAAGAACAAGACACTCCTGATCATCAGTTGAAGCACAATCGGTTCCAGATTTTGGTCAAGGAATGTGATGATCAACCATTTGAGGACGAGGAATCTTTGGAATCTGCTGTTGAAAGGGTCATTGATTCTGACGAGACTAAGGAACAGAAGGTTCCTGATGTTCAAGGCCATTCTGACTTTGATTTGTTGCTGAATAATGTTGAGATGCTTAACTTGGAAGATCCAATAAAGGTGACAGCTTCAGATGCAGTGGATGTTGAGACCTTGATTAGAAACGAAGACCTGCGACATCTTGATACCACAGGACACATCGTTTTATCTGAAGAAATGAAGGTTTCTTTAGGACTTGCTGCAAATAAATTGGTGGAAGACAGTGTTGATGATCACAAAGTGGTTAAAACAAAGGTTCAAGCAATATCTGACCAGGAGAAATCTATAGAAGTTAATGGTCTTACTGCTACATGTTCTATCGACGTTGAGCTGCAACTGTCAAGGAAAATCCAAGAGGCTGAAGAGAGATTTCAGATTAACTCATCTATTGGTGTTGAGGTGTCTCAAGAGTTGTCCGTTGTCATGAAGTTTGATTGTGCAGGTCTGATGTTTAACACTATGTCTCACTGGGAAGAATCGTTGAGAGCTAGGAGACAGAGGCAGTACAAATGGTCAAAGTCATGCAAACTAAGAGTTTCTCGTGGAGAGAATAATAATGCGCAGTCACTAAGTACTACAGGACCATTTAATCTCAGTGGTGAAATGACTGTTCTAAGGCTTGTTTCCACATCAGATGGGATAAATGATGATGACAGAGTCTTAGTAGAGAAGCTTGTCTCAGTAGACGCATACAGAAAAGCTCTTTTCTCGCTGGAGTTAATTTCTATGAAGCTCTTTGGAGGCAAAACTCATGACAAGGAGCTGTCACTTGCAGGTCAGAAGGTCATGGACAGAGATACTTCTGTTGTCCAGCACACTCCATTCAAGGCGATTTGCAGGACTGGAGAGGCAGGTCATTGTGCTTTACATGAGACTAAACATATTGTTTCTTATGTGTGGCATCGTTGGAAGAACAAGACTGAGATAGATCAAGCAGTTTCAGTATTTATTTTGTTGAAATGGGTGAATTCTCAGCTAAGCGATGGAAATGGATTGATGATAGAGGTTTTATGGACTCTCTCTGAAGTTGTGTGTAGTTGTTACAACCTGCATATGAGAGTTTACTTCTCACCACAGTGG
Source organism: Moricandia arvensis (assembly GCA_905132765.1). Classification (NCBI taxonomy): domain Eukaryota; kingdom Viridiplantae; phylum Streptophyta; class Magnoliopsida; order Brassicales; family Brassicaceae; genus Moricandia; species Moricandia arvensis. The sequence goes on along the minus strand of CAJHQP010003783.1, from coordinate 5,097 downwards.
CTGGTCCAAGCTCTATTCCCGCAGATTATACATAATCACACAATTTGGGATTGTCATCATCATGGAGATAAGAAGCTTTTCCTTGGTATTTTTGTCTTGAATTTGGTACTAGAACAGAGACGAGACCTTAGCTTCTTTGGATTCCATGTTCATTGGAAATGGCACCCTCCAGAACAGCTTTACAGAGCTCTAAGTGGCAGGTCTGTAATGTTGTGGACATGGTTGAAAAAAGGAAAGCTCCTTTCATCAAGATGGTTGGTCGTTGGTGCAGAAAACAAGAGGTTCAGAGGCGTTCATAACAGTAGCAGAAAGCCACAACCTAGTTACTTGAGAGCTGTGGTGCTCAAAAGAGAACCTGATCTCCATGTACAACAGAAACTAGATATATTTTGGTGGTCGTTAACAAAGAAAACTATTTGGACACAGAAACACTTGAATATGGGTGATGTTTTTGCTGCTGCCTTAAAGACTGCTGCTGCCCTTTCCAAGTGTATTAAACTTCTAATTCAGAGTCTTGATGAGATGACCAAGGACCTTGAGATTTTTGAGCCCTATAAGGGTATTGATATTGTCTTTAGTAGAGCAATAGGAGATGCAGGCTTTACTTCTACATGGAGAAAAACTACCGCCAACGTCATATGTTATCTCACTACTCAGGCCTGCAACTATGCATTCAGAGATTACTTCCAGCGGTTTGTGGACGTTAAGATATACAAGTACGGATATTGGGAGTGGTCCAAAGATAACTTAGCTTATGGAGGAGCAGCTGCTACTTCTTTGGTTATATTAGTGTTTGTGAAGATTATCATTATTGGCGAGAAGAAGGCAACTAGATCTCTACAAATTGATGCTAAGAATCATAATCTGATGAGGTTTTTACTGCTGACGTTACAACTCTGGTTTAAGGAAGTCAATGCTAAGGTGGTGATGGAAATGCATTACAAGGTTGTGTCTAAAGTTCTTGCTCAATGGAAAGATGAACCTCCAGATAAGCAATCTTCTCAATGGTCAAAGTTCAAGTTATCATTCTTGAGGACAAGAATGTTTTCAAGAGGGAAGTATTGTGACAGGAATTATGGTTAATTCCGGTTTAGAGATTTTATTTATGCATTTTGGTTTATTAGAACCAAACCGGTTCACAAACAGGTTATGTAGGCCTTTTGGCTATTATGAGAAATCAATCAAATATACAACTTTATATCTTCTTCCCCAAGTTCTCTCTCTCACGATGATGATCATCATCTATCATCCATGAATCTCAGATTCTTCGGGATTGATCCTTCTTCCTCAGTGATCATCTCCTAGACTGATTTTCCCCTTGTTTCGGATTCACAGTGAATCTCTAGCTTGGGAACTATCCTCTCCTATTTTCCTGTCTCAATTTGAGAGGATGATGATTGTAGAAAGGCCAATTAGGTAGTCACCAAAGTCGCGAGAACAACGCCACGGGGGTAAATCATCATCATCGTCCTGAACGACCCCGTCACGTAGCCAACGACCACCACCACCACGCCGGAGATCACTAGAAAGATCTGGATCACCTGCTCCATCACTTTCTGCCCTTGCCAATCCATACCTATCTACACACACAGACACAAGAACAAGAGATCGAATCAAAAACCTTTCAATTTGGATCCACGAAGAATGAGAGTTTCGATCTGATCTCAACAGCCATAAATCAACTTTTTTATGACGTCACTTTTTATGACGTCACTTTTTTTTGCCCTTGACTCTTCTTTATGACGTCACTTTTCTGCCCTTGACTCTTCTTTATGACGTCACTTTTTTTTTTTTTTTGCATAGATCAACTTTTGTTTCAGTGATAATTTGGATATACATAAAACTCTTCGATGTGCCCTCGGTTTGCCTCGGTTTGCCTCAGTTTGCTTTACAAGGATCACTTGTAACATTTCCTCTATTGTGTGAGATCTCACAACTTGGTTTACATTATTCCAAGCATCGGCCTAGTTTTACTGTGTTTATAATGCTTTTGACTTGATTCTTCTGCTTCCGTAATGGTGTTTGGTTACGGAATAAATAATTAAAAACAGATATTAATGTCTCTGTAATTCTGTTTGGTTGTCAAGTCTATGAATAAAATGGATGTTAAGAAAAAAAAGTTTATAAATAGGAAGTGTGTGTTTTTGAAATTTGAAAAAGCTCTCAGGCCCCCCTCCCTAGGCGTCTCCGTTGATGGATCTCTTCCACATCAGCTCGTGGCGCAGCTCGTTTCCTCGTACCTGGTTTGGATGAAGAGTCCTCCTTCGTCGCGGTGCCGGCCTCCTCTGGATCCACCGCGTTTGAAGCTGTTTCTGGCAGCATTTGAAATTTTCACTCTCAAACCTCCTCAGTTTTCATATATTCTCATACTTTCAAGTTTTCATATCTTCCCTATGCTTAGTGTTTTGAACGAGATCGCAGGTGGTCTCCATAACGTTAGAAGCCTTGCTACACTCTTCAATCTTCTATTTTTTAATTTCATTCCTTGTATTGAAAATGTTCAGCCTATTTTTTGGTATATGTTAGCCTTGAATGTTTAAATGTTGAAAACTCTATGTTTTAAGTTATTTGAATAAAATAAATTGTTGACAAAAAATTAATAAATTAATGAATCAACTAAAATTAATAAATTAATGAATCAACTAATAATTACTTAAAACATATCACAGAAGCAAAATAACTTAAAATTATGAAGAACATAATTATAAATATAATTACAAAGTTTGAATTAATGATAATATTAAAATTAATAAATTAATGAATCATCTAACAATTAAAACATGAGACATAAACAAAATAACCTAAAAATTATGGAGAGCATGATACATAAGCAAAATATTTTTTTCAAATATAATATAACTTAGATTACGATAAATATCACATACGTGATTTTGATTAGAATTGTGTTCTATTCATCAAATTTACCAAGTTAAGCAAAAAGTTATATATCTAATTACAAAGTTTGAATTAATAATATAGTATTGAAATTAATATATAAAGAATCAACTAAAAAATACTTCAAACATGACACATAAACAAAATAACCTAAATTATGGAAAATATGATTATATATATAATTAAAAAGTTTTAATTAATAATAATGTTGAAATTAATAAATTAATCAATCAACTAATAATTACTCAAACATGACACATAAGCAAAATAACCTAAAATTAGGAGAAGATGGTTATGTATATAATTACAAAGTTTGGATTAATGATAATATCAAAATCAAGAAATTAATGAATCAGCTAAAAATTAATTAGAACATGAGATATAAACAAAATTACTTAAAATTATGGAAAACATGACACATAAACAAAATATTTTTTCAAATATAAGATAGCCTAAATGACGATAAATATCACATACATGATTTGATTAGAATTATGTTCTACTCGTCAAAGTTACAAAGTTAAGCAAAAAGTTACATATCTAATTATAAAGTTTGAATTAATAATATAGTATTGAAATTAATATATTAAATAATCAGTTAATAGTTACTTAAAACATGACACATCAACAAAATAACTTAAACTATAGAAAACATGACATATAAACAAATTCGCTTCCCAAATAATAATATAGATAGAAGCAGTTATAGAAATGATATGTAATATTTGATCATTTATTTTTATTCATTTATAATTTTATTTATAAACTATATAAAGTATATTTTTATTAAATTAATTGATAAATCAAATATATTAGCTTTATTTTCCTATTTAAATCATAAAATACATATATACGACATTGTAACAACTATTAGTGCATCATACATGTGTTTATAAATTATTTAGATGAGTTTAAAATAATTTATCCTAATTATTTAATTAACAATTGTTTATAATGTATCTGAAATTCTAATAGCCGGAATTGTTTGGTTATTTATTTCAAAATCTTGTAAATTTGGCATGAAATAATTCACATGGTGAATTACTCTAAACCATAATAATCAATGAAATTATTGTGTGATTTTGAGGAAATATTAGCATGCACCATCATTAATAAATATTATTTGTGTTCTCATGTAAATACTATTTTAGAAAGTATTATTATATGTATAACATAAAGAAATATTAACTGAATGAAATTTAGTAATCAAAATTACAATATAGTACTTGTTCGTAAATGATATTTGGAGTATACAATAACTATCTCTACTATAGTTGTTGAAAAAAATCTAATAAAATACTACAAAGCTATATTTTATATTTTAAGAGGTTATATATTAATCAAAATAAACAAAGAACATGAATTTACATATATTATAAATAAAAAAGGACATAAATTAATCAAAATTCACATTTAGTTTTACAAATAAATTTATATTATAACATTTCAAAACACATAACAAATATTATGGTATATTAGACATTCAAAAATTATTTGTATCCGTAGATTTGCAGGCAACCATTTAGTTATAAATATAAAAGTAAAACAAAGCAGTTCATAAAACCGATAGTTTTCCACCGTAAATGTATGTAACTTAAAAAACAAAAATTAAGGTTCCACCGAGAATTGAACTCGGGTTACTAGATTCAGAGTCTAGTGTCCTAACCGCTAGACCATGGAACCATTTGGTGTACAGATGATTGTATCTTCTCCTTGTATATCTATTGTCTTCTAAATACCTCAAGATACAGAGGTAGATCATTATCCGTCTTATCTGCCGTAATCGAAACCTGAAGCAGAATAAAAAAAATCTTAATTTTCATAGACGAGGTTCCACATTAAAGCATGACCCTCTATAACTTCAAATATAGAGTTTTTGGCTCTCTAAAAAAAAACTTCAAAAATTCAAATTTGAAATTTCATCTTTTTATTTGCAATTTGGTCCTTACATTTACATATCTTATTTATTATTCTTAAGTATTTTCTTATTTATCATTTTAATCTTTAAAAAATTTATCTCACAAATATTCAAATTCAAATCTATAAATTAAACTTTACCCATAAAATTTTTTAAAAATTAAAATAAGTTTTATATTATTTTAAAAGTAGAATTAGACAACAAGAATATTATAAAACATACTGAATTAAATTTTTTTTTAAAAAGGTACATAAAAACATAGTTATTATAGAAATTTAGATATT
>CAJHQP010003782.1:0-62945 GCA_905132765.1 Moricandia arvensis | reverse complement strand
ATTTGAGCTAGTAAACAATCTGACACTGTTAAAATTCTTCAAGCCACCTTAGCCAGCAATCCTTTGTTAAAAAATTGTCTTTCTCTAAACCCCATGCCTCTTCCTGATTTTAGTTTAACAAAATTTTCTAAGAGACCCAATATATATCTTTATCATTTTCATCCCACCAAAATTGAATAAACACTGGTTAGATTTCTTATATAGACTAGTTGATAATTAAAAAAATGACATAGAATGGGTTGGACAAGCTGTGAGAAACGCTTGGATCATCGTCATTTTTCCTCTTTTTAATAAAAGTATAGTTGACTAGCTTGAATATTTTTTGAATCATATTAACAATAGAGGTGAATAGATCCTTTTTTCTTCTACCAAAGTGTTATGGTAATCCTAGATACTTTCTTACATCTTCTTCTTTTGAAATTTTTAATGACTGTTTTGCTTCTTTTCTTGTAGCAGTTGAGATCTTAGAAGATAAAGTGACTGGAGACTTGTCCTTGTTTATCATCTGACCATAAAGTTTCTCATATTTCTTCAAATTGTTTTTGAGAGCTTGACAACTACTTGGAGAAAATTGACAGAAGAACATCGTGTCATCTGCAAACAATAGATAATTCATTTTTAGATTTTTTTGCCATTTTAATTTCTAAGAAAGACATCTCTTCTTGCTTCTTTAAAAATGCATGATAAAACTATCCCACACAAAATGAAAATATAAGGTGAAATAAATTTCTTTTTCTGACCTTTTGGTGGCTGAATTAATGTATAGACTATTTCGCTAATAAGAAAAAAGTAAGACACTGTGAAAATTGTAAATTACTCTTTCTCATTTAAGTTTTCATAGCCACATTATTAATTGTTCAAACTTAAAAGAATAAAATGAGATCAAATTTCTCATTTAAACATATAAAACATATATATGATCAAAATACATATAAACATATAAAATAAATATTTACATGGCAAGTGGTAGAAAACAAAGCTATTAAAATAATTATTATTACACGAGTATAAATTATTTGATAGTTAACTTTTTACTCTATACTTGATATTCTATACTAGTTAGTTATGAACTCTTTATGTATATATATATTTGGTTTATATGTGTGGATTTCTAAGAACATCTTCAACTTCATTCTATTTTCACTCTAAAATAGAGTTTATAGTAAAAATTGCTTCAATCCCACTATATTGTCCACTTTATTATAGATAAAAGAAATGGGTTTACAAACGAACCATAAGATTTCAGAAACATGCTTGACGATAAGACGTTAGAAAGCATTATAGAAATTCGAAAGATAGGGCCGTTAAGGGGCGAGTCATGCTCAGCCGTATGAAGAACCCCATGAGGAAGCTCCATCTTGAACCCTTAAACGATTGTTCGAAAAAAACAAGAGATAAGTTGAATAAGATGTCGTTGATGCACCCATAAGAAGAGGTTGGGATGTTGATCGGCAAGAACTTTAGGTGAGAAGCTCCAGAACCGTAGGCAACATCGAGTCCTAGCTGACCTGATTTGACAGTGAAACAAGCACAATCATCTCTAAACACGCCAGAGCTTACTGAAGAGACTAGGTGAATCTCAAACGAATCGACAAGCAAATTGGTCGGTGAGAAAGATGGTGAAAAGGTTGAGGCTAATATTGGTTCCAAGTCCATACATGTATTTGATACTAAAAACACAATATGGATGAACCTTTATGGTGTAGCGGCTGGTGTACGTGGGTGGTAGAACCGGTTAATGGTTCCAGCATAGGAGAAGCGCTGAGAAAGATGAAGTTTGGTGACATAGCAAGCATTGTAATTGGGTTAAACCTTCGAACCTCGACATTACCGTGCTGGGACCAGCAAGTTTTAAATGACATAAGGCTGAACATGTCAACAAACTCATACCAGTTGAGAGAACATGAGCGAGCGTCAAGTGAGAGACAAAGAGCGTCAGGTGAGAGACGAAGAGCGTCGGTGAGAAAGGATTAAACACTTTGGATTTGGATTCATCAAAGGAAACCATAAACAAAGATGATTGGCCTTCAAAACATAAAACGGCTAGGCCCAAGCAAGACATAGTACAACCCTTTACATAAGTTATGTTACGGCTTGGGTTGGAGGTGGGGTTGAAGCGACGGTGAACGAGATGCAGCGAACGGGCATAGAGCGTGCAACAGTACAAAGGAGGTACACCTGTTTGAGGTTCCGAGCTGGTGGAACGACATTAAGGCGTGATGGGGAAGAGGCATCTTGTCTGAAATTAACTAGATCCGGCGGGGGAGAGCGGCGGAGCAGGAGAGGGTCAGGTAGAGGTTCAGCGGTGACATAATGCCGACTAGATCTTGTGATTGTCCTCTCAGGCTGAGCAGATCCAGCAATTTCTTCCACATGGAGAGGATGAAAGGCAATGAAGAGAGGTGAACGAAAGGCAGGGACGACGAGAGTACCAGATGAAGTGACGCTCGAACTAGCTCTAGTGAGACTCAAGCCCCAAACAGAGACAAACACAATGTCGAGAATCATTAGCTTGAATAGAGTTGAACCAAGGAGATTGACCAGGTCACACAGAGCAACAAACGAGGAGACATAGACCGAGAGAAGAAGAAGAGCTATGGTTGTGGAGGAACAGGGGCGACGCTGGCAAACTTTTACGCTGCCGCGTGGAAAACATAGTTGTTGGCACTCCTTCAATTTTTGTGCCTAAGAAATGAGTTTATTATAGACTATTTATTTTTTTGTTCATCACTCAATCTATTTTATTAAACATAATCATGACCTATTGATAAATATTATGTCCAAATATTTATTTTCATGTTTTACACTTTCAAAAATGAAATCTAACTCCTTATTTTTTTATAACTGCATATACATTCTGATTCTAAAGTTTAAAACATAATTTCTTTATTTATTTGCGTAGAAGACAATTTAATAATCACATATTTCTTCTAAAATCAACATTAATTATATTAAAACTACTTTTTGTTTTCTGACAGTTTTACACGAGCTAATATATTGATTTTATATAATTTATATTTAAATATTTAAAACTAATTTTTATCTTATATTAACTTATTCAAATCTATTGTAAACTACATGTATGATTCAATATGTTTACATTACAATATAAAACCATCCATTCTATTAAACCCATTTCTAATTTCAACCTATATATTTGTTAAATTATATAGGTAACAAAATATCTTTTATAATTTTTTATATATTTTATAAAAAGCATACGTAAGTTTTTTATCCAGTAACTATAACTATTATGATTAGGTAACTACTAAGAAAATATAATATGTTGTAAATTTTAAGAATAAAATTTAAAAATAACTTTTGAAATGCATGGTACAAGTGTATAGTTATGAAACTTGGGATATTTAATATAGTTACCAAAATTTATATGAAATTAAATTAATATTAAACACAAATAAAAAGTTAAATTTGTCAATAAAAATTAAAACAAAAAATATATTCGCCAAAAGACAGGTTAGAATCTAGTTTTTTATTTTAAAATTAAATATGTTGAACTATAACACAACTCTATTCTATAATTACTTTGTTTGAAAAAAGAACATAGAATGAATCATTGAAAAATTGTCTAATGCGAGAATTTGATACCAAGAGATTGGCAATTTGATATATGGTAAGGCGTAATACAAATTGAAGGAAATGTTGGACAATTATACAAACGGCCACTTTATGACAACTTGATATTACCATCTTAACTTGAAATCCAGTAGTTCTGAATGTGAAAATTGAAAAACATTTACGATAAAGAAGTCGTTGCACGTTACAAAATGCATAGTGAAACCCTGTTATGAAAGACGCTAGCGCTAAGTCGGGCGGCTGGGTCAGGTCTACGTGCCTAGAGAGAAATCCGGGATTAAGGGGAATTACGCGGGCACAAAATCCAAGAGAAAAAAAACATTATAATAAGTAAAGTTGGTGAACCTCTCCCCTTGCAGTATCACCGGGAAGAAGCAGTATCAATACTATTTCGTGGGGTTGGTCCGTTTATTATACTCCACCCAGTTTTTTTTAAAAGCAAACGAAAAAAAAATTAAAAAAACAAAAGTAACATTGAGGATCGAACCCACCCAGTATCGCTGATGGAGATGCCCTTACCTATCACGCACTATTTTTGTAGATTTAAAAGGAATAAGAAAAATCCCGCAAACTTCACGCAAAGTTTGTCTCTTTCACACTTATCGATGACGTGTCATTTTAGCCAAATACTGTCGAGTCAGCACTAGATTCCACGGATGTGCCAAGTGTTATCATTCGCCAGACTGGCGTCAATAGTTGTCATTCTGTGTTACCGTAACGTCAGTGTAGCAAGTAGGACCTGCAGTAGCTAAAATAAAACTTTTAGTGGCCCACTTGCGACCATAGCTTTCAATCTCAGCTGTACAATTATTTTACTGCTTTGCTTACTATATTTAATTTATTTCGATTTTTGTTGCATATAACAATTATTTGTTATAGTTTTTAATTTAAATTAAAATATAAATGTTCACATCAATACCTTGACAAGAGGGCCGCGCAATTCGCTCCGCGATTGGGACGGGCCCATCCTCTTATCCTTCCCAGGTATTTTTTTGTTTTCTTCTCCATTTTTATGTTCTTCATTTTCTCAAATTTTTGGATACTTTATAATAAATAGCTTGATCTTTTACATGAAATTTTCGTATTTTGGATGAAGAGTTAGTAGGTTTAGTTAACTATTTGGATGAAGAGTTAGTAGGTTTAGCTAACTATATGCTCAGGACAAACGAACAGCTATTCGTAACATTTTCAATTGTCTTTTGTGTTTTCGGATTATTTTTTTGGGTGATGGTTTTAAATTTAATGGTGAAAGCAATATATACAAAACGAAATTCTAAATATTCTCATTGGAAACTTCAAATACGAATTACAGCACATAGTTAATACTATGATTTTATGTATTTGGGGTGATCGTTTTAATTTTAATGGTGAAAAGCAATATATATAAAAAAAATATGTTAAGATATATTTAAAAAAAAATTTTGTCACAAAAATAATTTTTAAAGAAAAAAAATGATTAGAATAACTTTTATTGGTGTAAATATATATTTATACTCTTTAGGTTAACTAATCTAAATTTAGAGTTTAGAGTTACGAAGAGAAATTTTGGAGTTGGGGTTTAAAATTGAAAAAATAAAAAATATATTAATTTTTTTAAAATAAAAAAAATAATTTGATATTTTGTTTTTAAAGGTTATTTGTGATAAAAATTTCAAAAAAAATTATTTAAGAGATACTCCCTCTGTTTCTAAATAAATGTCACTTAGACACATTTCACACATATTAAGAAAATGAATAAATATACTATTATGCCTTCATTTAATGTATATTTATTTAAATAACAATAATTTTTAAAAACATCTATTGGCTAGTAGTTAAAAGGATAAAAATGTGATTATATGGTAAAAGTTGCATTGGAAATGTAAAGTGACACTTTTTTTGAAACAAGAAAAAAATGGTAGAATGACACTTATTTAGAAACATAGAGAGTATGTTCTATGTAAAAACGAAATTCTTTTAACCAAAACAAAACGAAATTCTAAATATTCTCATTGGAAACTTCAAATACGAATTACAGCAAATAGTTAATATGCTTTTATGGGAATAATGGGATACACACCTGCATCTCGTAGATACCATTCCGTCCTCATGTGTCCCCATTTTCTATTTGAAGATATGCACCAAGAAAAAACTCATCATTATGTATGAAAGGACTATTGGTATTATAAAAGCATGATTAACGCAAGTTTTTTAAGGAAAGTTAAAAAAAAAATACTTTTTAGGTTCTAAAAAAAAAATTAAGAAACAGTTTTTTTATTTTATATTTTTAAGAAACAGTTTCTTAACTTTTTTTAAAAAAATTAAGAAACAGTTTTTTAAATTTTTCTAAGAAATCCAGTTTAAAAAACTTACGTTAATCATGGTCTAAAATAATTAGAAATTGTGGTTAGGTTTGGCTCCCAAGCTATCCTCTACCATAGGTTGCTATCGAAATTTTGATAAAATAATCAGATTCTGAACTTGAAGTCGTGCTCCGTGGACATTCTTATATTATAACTTCATGCTTTCAGGTTAACTATGATAGTTAGATAATAATAGATGGAATATACTCTTGCACTGGTTTAGTAGTCGATGGGGTGTGTTTAACTTAAACTGGATGTTTTACTTGCACAATCTATAAATAGACATTTTACAATGTATAACAACTTAAGTATTTCACAACTTATCCTATTTACCAAAAAAAAAAACTTTTGTCATCGTGATAGAGGAGATGCGCTCATGAACTCATAGCACTCAATCTAATTCAGTCATGTTTTAACCAATTCAAATGAATGACTAACACATATAGTGATATAGGTGAATATACAGCCTAAATTGTACAAGTTCTATAAATGTAATACCCACTTTCTCAATACTTATATAAACGTAGATATATGTGTGTATATATATATATATATATATTTATTCTATTTGAAAGCAACATTAGTTGAAGCCAAATCTGATTCATGCTTCTGAATAATAATCGCCTACTTGTATTAGTGACAAAAAAATAGTGACACAATTTCCGGTCCCATATATATGCTTTTTTAAGCTTAAGAGAATTGGTACGTCAATGTGTTATCTTATGCATTTCTCAATTCATGCAACTACCCAAGTAAACGCATTGGGGATTGCATTTTTGTGGCTGATAAACGCCAACCGTCGTTTCCGTAAATTTTGTGACTTGATGCATATTCATAATCTCAGTAAATATTATTTAAGAAATCAATTTTTTTATGTCTCTCACACATTAAGATTTATATAAATTGACATTATTACAATTATTTTATTTCTTTTGCTTCATAAACCTTAATTTAATTTTCATTCCATTTTTATATTTTTTACAAAACTTATATAAATAATAATATAAAATATCTAAAAAGATAAATTATGGATATAATGAATTTCAGTAATCTTCTTCTTCATAATTCAATAAAACACTATAAATGAAAAGGAACTATCTATAAGTTTTAAAATATATATCTTTATAAATTAAAAATATTTTCACAAAAACCATATAAGCTTTTGTCTTAAAATCAATAATATATTTTAAAACTAAAACTATAAATCAAAATAAATGCAACAAAATTTCTTTAGTGTTTAACGTAATTAGGAAAAACAATTGATTCATTTCAAACAAATATATAAAATTTAATATACTTAAACGTTAAGTAAGTGAATCGATCATGATTGTTATACTTATAATCCGATGGTTAATTAAGTAATCGAAATATTAATATTTTATTTTATTTTATATATGTAAATTTCAAAAGATCTAGAGTAAAAAGAATATATTAATAAATTATTATAATTTATTTTGGTTGTAAATATTTAACACATGCACAAATTAAACTCTCGTAATATTATTTTTATGTTCATTTACGCTATTCCAAATCGACATACTTTCTTATTTACTTTTCAAAATAACATATATCAGTTATTCATAATTTTAGGAAAATATACTATACATCTAATGCACTAAACCAAATAAAATGGGACTAAAAATTAATCATATTCTAAGCTATTTAAATTATAAATAAATGCAAAAATACTCAGAAATTATTAAATCAATCAAATTACTTGTTAACAAAATCATATATTTGTCTAAAAAAATCTTTTATTTATTTTTGCATGCATGAAAATTATAAAATGATTAAGAGTTTATAAAATAAAATATTAATTAATTATTATAATTATATATTTTTTTAAATAGTATCTGTCAATAAATATGGAAGAATCATCTAGTGGTAAAGTATATTCAAAATACTTATAAATGGTAACCTTGATTTATGACGTAACTATATTATATTATTTTGTATGTAGTTATCAATTTTTTGTTGGTTAAAACCATTTGACCTCTAATAGTTCAATGTTGATAAATCTATTTTATCTTATTACGTCACCTTGTATGCAGTATATCTTTTTCGACAGTTTAAAGATACTGGTCATCGATACACTGCAAGGACTCCCTCTTTTGGGCTTTAGACTCTCTCTAAGTGTTTTTCATTAACGCTTAATTCTAACTGGAGCTCTTGGCTGTAAACACGTAATCTTTTCAAAATCTTACTGGATTATTGCTTTTCTCCACCTTTTCACCGACAATCTCATCTTATCTCATTGGTTTTTACCACAAACACTGTTCCAACTTTACCTTTCTGGGTAAAACTAGGGTTTAATCTCCCAAATTCTCCACCGATGTCTTCTGCCCTTGACAAAGCCATAATGGATATGTCTCTAGAAGAAGATGATGAACCATATAAGCTGCCAGATCTCCCTGAATTCCGCTCAACCAAAAGAAACGAGCTGAGTTTGGTGGGGAGGCTTCTCAACCCTCAATGTCAGAAAATGTCCGATCTCATCCTCGATATGCCAAGGAAATGGCAGCTCTACGATAGAGTAAAAGGAGTCGCCCTCTCAAAGGAACGTTTTCAGTTTATCTTCAAGTACGAACAAGATCTCGAGGACATCCTCAACCGAGGTTCTCACACTCTTAACCAGTGGTCCTTGGCGATAGATAGATGGATGGAAAAGCCCCCTCCCGACTACCTTCAGCATCTCATCCTTTGGGTCCAGATGCGAAATGTTCCAGTTAACCACTACACCATTGAAGCTCTGACAGCCTTAGGCGAGTTCGCTGGCCAGGTGATTGTGGTAGCTTTTGACCCAGATAAGCCTCAATAAAGGATTACGTCAGAGTTCAGGTTAAGTTTGATATCTCTAAACCCCTGCGTCGCTCAAAGAAGGTCATCCTTCCAGGGGGGAAGTGGTCAACATCTTATACGACTATGAGCGTATTCAGAAAAGATGCTTCCACTGTCAAAGACTCACCCACGACAAATCAGTTTGTCCTTTTCTTCGCAGACAGAAAGCTTCTCTCGCTGATTCTCCCACTACAGAAGCTCCTCTTCCGTCCCCAAACCCTGAAAATATTATTAAGGAGGATGATCCCCTGTTTGGGGTTGTCTTGGAATCTCAAGTCGGTTTAATTCCTGGCACATCAAGACCAAAAAATAGCTCCAGAGGTTTTGGATGGTATGAGGCAATACCTTACTGCTGCAGAAGGTCCAGAGAAGTTAGCACGAAAGGAAAGAATCAAGAAGTCCCTCACTGATCTTGCCAATGACCCGATCGGCCAGAAAACAATGTTGCGTCTCGAGCCTCCGCCTCTGATAACAAGGTCCCTGGACAAGCAAAAAGGAGTGGTCTTTGACTTCCAACACCAAGAAAAATCCTCTCGTTTCGTCAAGGCAAGAACCGGTGACAAGCTCTTAGCAGGTGCAATTAATGCTGGTCGGGCTATGTCCCTTCATTCTAGGTTGGAGCCAGTGTCGTCTGAACCCTTGCTTCTTAGGGATCAAGGTTCAAATGCTTTCGTCTTTCAAGGAGGTTCTACGGGTTATGAGTTTGGTATCTCGGATACTAGCTCATCCGGAACTAAATTGAGAAAGACTAAGCCTAGGAAGAGACCAGGTACTTACAAAAGGAAAGCCCAAGTCGCGATGAAAGAGATGGACGCAAAGCTTGAAGGGACAAAGGATTTGCAAACTACAACAGTGGAAGTTAAAAGGAAAGCCAGTGATGATGTGGTGCCAATTGAGGGACCGTCCAATATCTAAATGGCTACGCTTAGTTGGAATTGCCAAGGTCTGGGCCGTGCACAGGATTTGGTGATTCCAAGACTTAGGGAATTGCGTAAGGAGCATTTCCCCGATATATTATTTCTAATGGAAACTAAGAACAACAGAGACGTTTTGGAAGATTTGAGAGTTTGGCTGGGATATGACAGGATTGTGACGGTCGCTCCCAGAGGATACAGTGGTGGTTTGGCCTTATTTTGGAAGAAATCAGTAGTTGTAGATATCAAGTTCATCGACAAGAATCTGATAGATTTCTCTGTACAGTCCGGCAGTAGTAGTTTCTTTGTTTCTTGTATATATGGTAATTCCAGAAAGAAGTGGAAGATCTAAAATTTGGGAAAGATTGTCAAGGATTGGAATCCAAAGAAAAACAGCTTGGTGTGTTTTGGGAGACTTTAATGAAATCAGAAACAATACCGAAAAGATTGGAGGAGGACCAAGAAGAAGCGATAAATCTCTTGAGCCTTTCAACGACATGCTTAATGCATGTGAGCTGGTAGAACTCCAAGCTTTGGTAACAGCTTTACGTGGGGAGGACAAAGAGGCTCTCTGTACATTCAGAGCAAGCTCGACAGGGCTTTTGGAAACAAAAATTGGTTCACCCTCTTCCCTGCTTCGAACCAATCTTTCTTAGATAAACGAGGCTCAGATCACAGACCAGTATTAGTCAGATTGGTTTCCTCACCTGAGAAGCACAGGGGAAATTTCAGATTTGATTCAAGATTTCTCAACAAGCCAAATGTCCAGGAAGCTATCAAGAAGGCTTGGTTAACTAACCATTCCTTTTTTGGTACTTCAGTATCAGACAAGCTGAAGAAGTGTCGTAAGGCACTAAGGACATGGAAGAGAACTCAAAGTCTGAACTCAAGAGACAAACTTGTCCAGATCCAGCAACAACTTGAGATCGAACAGTCTTCATCTTTCCCGTCACCGCTGAGGCTCACGTTTCTGAAAAAAGAATTGGTCAAGACCTACAAAGAGGAGGAAGCGTATTGGAAACAATGAAGTAAGGAAAAATGGAACACCAAAGGAGACCGTAACACTAAATACTTCCACGCTTCGGTCAAAGCCAGCAGAGCAAGGAACAAAATCAGTGTGTTGAATGACAAGAATGGTGTACCCCAATTCTCAGAAGCATCAAAAGGAGATGTCGCCTCTCAGTATTTCACTGAACTATTCAGGTCTTCCAATCCCGATACCTTTGACGATTTTCTTCCTTGGCTTCAGGAAGCGAGTGTCACAATCAATGAATGACCAGCTAACAGAGAGGTCTCAAGAGGGAGGTAAAGAAGCAGTTTTCTCTATCAAACCGTCTAGCGCCCCTGGTCATGATGGAATGACAGGTCTATTCTTCCAAAAAGTACTGGTCCACAATTGGAAATCAAATTACACAGGAAGTCCGTCTCTTCTTCACTCCGCGATCCTTCCCATCTGATTGAATTACACCCTTCTATGCCTCATCCCAAAGATAACGGCTCCATTCGAGATGGCAGACTTAAGACCAATATAAAGTCTCTGCTCTGTTCTATACAAGAATCATATCCAAGATTCTGGTATGGCGCCTCAAACCACTCTTGCCTGACATTATTTCCCCATCTCAGTCTGCCTTTGTCGAAGAAAGACTCATCACAGGACAACATCTTAATAGCTCATGAAAATCATTCACAGCCTTCGTACGAATGTCAAGTTCTCAAAAGATTACATGGCTATTAAGACAGATATGTCAAAGGCGTTTGACAGAGTCGAATGGGCATACTTACAAGAGTTGCTTCTAGCCTTAGGTTTGATGCAGGATGGGTGGAGAGGTATGTTTTGTGTAACCTCAGGTGACATACTCAGTGCTTATAAACTACCAACCATTCGGGCCAAACATCAAACCGGAGAGAGGATTGCCGCCAAGTGACCCCGCTGTCCCCATTCCTATTTGTGTTATGCACCGAAGGAGCTGATCCATAAGTTACAGGAGGCTCAGCAACAAAATAATATCAGAATTCAGTTCTCAGAGCAAGGCCCCATGATACACCACTTGCTCTTTGCGGACGATAGTTTGATGGTTGCAAAGCCTCCAAGGAAGAAGCCACAATGTTGATGAAGATACTGGAGTCTATGGTATTGCAACTGGCCAGAAAGTCAACTTTACTCCAAATCGCGATCACATTGAGCCCAAGGTTAAAGAGGACTGCAAAGAAACAGTAAAAAATATCACTGGGATTTCTAAAGAAGGAGGCCACAGAACGTACCTGGGCCTTCCTGAATGCTTCAGCGGCTCAAAAACGGAAATCTGTGGCTTACATCTATGACAAGCTCAAGGATAGGCTATCTGATACTATGCAAGATTATATCACAAGGTGGTAAAAGAAATACTCCCTCAAAGCATGGCAATGGCAATGCCAGTCTATGCTATGTCTTGTTTCCGCCTATCCAAGAAAGCATGCGATAATCTCACTAAGCAATGGCAGATTTTTGTGGAATGCTCTAGAACACAAGAGGAGATCCACTGGATCAGCTGGAAAAAAATGTGTCTATCAAAACAAGAAGGGGCCTAGCTTTTAAAGATATTCAAGGCTGTCAGACCAGGCTGCTTGCAAAACAAGCATGGAGGCTCTAGACCAACCCAGCCCTTATTGCTCTTGTTTTCAAAAGCAGCGGTATTATGCAAATTCTCTCTTTCTAAAGCGAAGGCAGGCCAAAGACCCTCATACGCATGGAGAGCATACTGCATGGAAGAGATCTTCTCAAGAAGGGTTTAGGAAGACAATAGCAATGGCAAGTCCATACTCGTTTGGTCTGAAGCTGGATAGTTGATACACCATGAGAATGCCTTGTGATTGAAGAACATCTTGGTAGATTTAGAGCTCAAAGTAAGCGACCTCCTGACCTACAGCCCGAAACTTGGGACATTGACAAGCTTGCGGACCTTTCTACAATGAAGATGTGGCAGCGATAAGAAGAATCAGAAAACACTCGTAATGAGCAAGAAGATTATTGGATTTGGCTCCACAACAGAAATGGTTGTTACTCAGTAAAGTCGGTCGTACTGTTCCTTGACGCAGTAACCTCTCAGAGGATGAAATTCTTTCAAGGCCAACCCTCCCTAATATGCATTATGAAGAGTCAATCTGGACAATCAAGACTCGCCAAAGATAAAGCCTTGTTCCTATGGCGGCTGTTGAGCAGACGCATAGTCCTGGCTGGTAGAACTCTTCACGACACCGAGGGTTACGTTGGACCCGTGTGTCGAGTATGTGCTTCTGCGGCGATCACCAACGACATCTCTTCTCAGTAGCTCGGTGCAAGACAGGTATGGCGTATCAAACATTCCTCTCTCCGGAGAAAACGGATTCAGTGAAACCTCACGCTTCACTAACTACTCACTACGCTTAACACGTGATATCAAATGATGACTTCACCAAAGACTCCAGTCAGATTGTATCCTTGATCATTGGTATTTGTGGAAAATAGAAACAGTTTGCTGTTTGAAGGAAACCTTTATTACAATCGACATCCTTACCAAAATAAAAGAAGAGGCAGAGCTGATGGTTTTTGCTTTCGACTATGAAACGAGTGGAGGAGAACAAGAGAGACAAGACATAGCGTATGTCTCAAAAAATGTCTGCACCAGCCAGAATCTGGTTTAATGTAACATGGAATGGCTGTTTTCCAAGCAAACGGTTACATGGTGGCGGGAGCATGGTTCTGCGAGAATAGTAGCGGGGTGGTTTTACTCACTCGCGACGTGCCTTACGGTTCTTTCTAGTGGCCACGACTATACTCGCTGGAAGTCTTGTTGTGGCCATCAATAGTATGCGGTCTCACCATATGAACAGAGTTCTCTTGCGGTTCAGGAGATCTTTATTCTTATTGGTATGTGTGACTGAAACAAAATCTTGCCTTCTTTTAGATTTCACAGTGCAGAAGCCTTAAGAGCGCCTGTCAGGCTGGAATGGTGTGCGAGGCTAAAGCAGAAAAACAAAACAAACAGAGGCCTTTCTCATGCTCAAAGTGTGATCTCACGAAAAACACAATACAATCCTATGTTGCAGACAGGGTCTCTCTTTGGCTTGCGAAGCTCGTTTGACGATGAGAAACTCCTTTCCTCTGTTAGTTAGACAAGTTCTTCAGGAAACATTTAACTCTCAGCTGGCTTTGTGGGAGACTAATAGGATAGGTATGTCTGATCCTTGTATGGTCCCTTTGTTGTTGTGTGCTTGTCCCAAACAGCGGCCTACAACATTTTGACAAATTAATGAAGTATGAGCATACGATTCGACAATAAAAAGGAATAAATCAGAAACAGTATAAAAACTCTGAAGTCATCCCATATGTAAAGGTTTAGGTGAAGATACAACAATATATATTTCATTCATCTTATTTTTACATTTACACAATTAATTACAAATCTTTCTGAAACACAACCTTTTTAACTTGCGTCAATGAGCTATTTCCCTATGATAACTATTATATAGCATCAAATATATTTTAAACTATAATCTTATTTCTTTATATTATTGAAATAAAAATTTCAGATTTAATTCTCCGCATAACAAAACTTAAACACTTATTTATCCATGAAATTAAAGTTTCAAACCTCTTTACTCGTGGAAATTAATTATGTTGGTTTATTGTACCGAAATTAAACAAATACTTTATAAAATCCGCTTCAAACCAATAAAAGCCTTGATTAAGATTCTGATACATCTATTAAATCACCATATTGGAGATTTAGGAAACCTACCTCAAGTCAAAGCTTTGGGAGATCTGCCTCAGACCGCTAGTCTAAACGATTGGATTGCTTATGGCGGGACGACTCACAATTTTCGGACCATTCCTCCTATTTCTTCTTCGTTGTGGTTCTATTTCACACGTTTTGTATATATTTTTTTTCGAGAATTCGTCCAAAAAAAGCACGAACTTTGCACGAATTGCCAAAATAAACATGAACTTTAGAGCTGACCAAAAAACACCACAAACTTTTATTGACTTTCCAATTAATTCACAATCTTTTCATTGACTTGCCAATCTAGCACGCCGTCAAAAAATTTAACAGAAATATTTAACTGTCGTTAACTGTTGGCGTTAAGTAAAACGACGTCGTTTTCAATTGAGACGAAACGATGTCGTTTTACGTGAATTAGAATTAAAAAACATGAAGCCTAATGGGTTCGAACCCAGGTTGCTTGGATCAAACGGAGAAGTCTATTGCCACTGGGTTACGGGCACTTTCAACGTATTAACTAATACATTTAATTTTATTTGAGTACCGATTGAACATAAAAAAAATTTCAAAAAAACTTAAAAAGAATTTTAAAATTCTAAAAAATTGGAACAATAAAGAAACTTTTTATAAAATTAATTTTAAAATTAAAATTAAAAATAAAATTTTAAAATTAAAATTAAAAATAAAATTTTATTTTTCTTTTAAAAAATAAAAAATCATCCAAAATTCTAATTTTTTTAAACAATTGCTAAAAATTGAATAAAATCATCCAAAAATTAATTATACACCCATTAAAAATATATTCACATAATGCTCAAAAAATTTCTTAAAACAAAATTCAAAAAAATTTAAAAATTCAAAGAAAATGGAAAAAATAATGGGTGTATAATTAAATTTTGGATGATTTTATTCAATTTTTAGCAATTTTTTTTAAAAAAATCAGAATTTTGGATGATTTTTTATTTTTTAAAAGAAAAATAAAATTTTATTTTAATTTAATTTTAAAATTAATTTTATAAAAAGTTTCTTTATTGTTCCAATTTTTTAGAATTTTAAAATTCTTTTTAAGTTTTTTGGAAATTTTTTTATGTTCAATCGGTACTAAATAAAATTAAATGTATTAGTTAATACGTTGAAAGTGCCCGTAGCCCAGTGGCAATAGACTTCGTCGTTTGATCCAAGCAACCTTGGTTCGAACCCGTGAGGCTTCATGTTTTTAATTCCAATTCACGTAAAACGACGTCGTTTCGTCTCATTGGAAAACGACGTCGTTTTACTTAACGCCAACAGTTAACGTCGTTAAATATTTCTGTTAAATTTTTTGACGGCGTGCTAGATTGGCAAGTCAACGAAAAGATTGTGAATTATTTGAAAAGTCAATGAAAGTTTGTGGTGTTTTTTGGTCAGCTCTAAAGTTTATGTTTATTTTGGCAATTCGTGCAAAGTTCGTACTTTTTTTGGCCGAATTCCCATTTTTTTTCTCCAAAAGAACTGTATTTTCTTGCTCTGGCCAGCTGATCTTTTTAATAATAGATATAATTACAAGTCTTTCTCAATTTGGGGATGTCACTTCTTCATATATGTTTTGATATATTGATGGTAATAGTCAATTAAGATTCAATTGAATTAACTTTTTAGATGCGATTTTGTATCTGCTAAAATCACATTTGGTTCATCATTATTCTTTGGTTAAGACATAATTCTCTTTCATCAATTGCTTATTAGATGAACTAAAGTCATGATGCTCATCGCACTCAAACTTCTTTCCACTGATGAACATGAACACTTTGTCTAAACAGAGAAAAGTATTTGTTTCCTTGTGTTTTAGTACTTTGATTAAGACGGAAGTGACAACGCCACCAGTGATAAACTACAATAATCTTGTGTCTTTACTCTTTACGGGTTGAATAATCTAATCTATTAAAACAGAAGTACATTTAATATTTAACCTTAACTTTTATTCAATATTTACAAAAGACTGCCACTGAGTTTGAATGAGTCTTTATTTCCTTCATTAAAAGTTTTTGTTTAATTTAATTACAATTTACAACCCATTATGGGACCCTACTTAGCTAAAACATGTGATGAGTTTGTTCCAATTAGTAATTGATTTTATTTTTCAAATATAAACCGCCAATATAGTTAACATTACCAATACTGAAAATCAAATTATTGGTAATCATTTGAAAATAAACGAAGATTAAATATCTTACCAAAAGATTCCTAAAAACAATCACTTATTAGATAGATATTATTAATGTATTCGGTAAGATCTTTCAATACTAAAAGAAGAATATCCTTGAGGCTCAGTTTTGTCACGTCATCTTTATGAACCATCAAGGCAAGTTTCTAAGTTATTGGGCTTTCGTGTGGGCTAATATGTACACACTTTCAGCCCTAAGCGACTTATCAACTTCACCTTCTTCGTTTCCATCACAGAAACGCATACGTTCATCACCATTACCGATTCTCTTATGTAACGTCGCTCTCCAACAATCTTTCTCATTAAACCCCTTATTTACAGCTATAATCGTGACCTATGCAACTGTTCTGAATCCATGTTTTCTATTGATCTTTTCTTTGATACTCTGATCCTCGCAAAATTTGGCAATCCCTCCATCGTCTTCTTAACTTTCTCTTCTCTAATGGCGAAAAAATTGGCCAATCTCTTCACTGTCTTCTTAAGATTCTCTTCGGTCGTATTTCCTGACGAGACCATTGAAATCATGTTTAACAAGACCAATCGACAGACTAGAGGAATTGGTCAGGGAAAAAAATCTGAAGGAAGCTGGGATGTTGGCATCTATGGCGTCATGGAATTGGGTTGGTTCTTCTTACCTAGCTAGAGAGAATCACTGTGTGGGTCTAAGGACGACAAATAAGAAGAAGATGATGAAGTCATCACTGTTCAACGGTCAATAAAATCTTGAAGGGTTTTGCTCAAATATGTAAGAACGTAAATATCTCTTGATTTGATCAACGTATTGTCTCTTCTACCATCATCTAACTTCTGGAGCTTGTGCCAGAAATAAAACATAAAACATACAGATGTAACTCCAGTCAAATCCTAGACAGTAAGACAGAAGTGATCCAATGTCTCAAAGCAGTTATTCAAAGAATTCTTTGAGGTAAACATTGTTTAATTTGTAGAAGAAGAATCGTTAGAATGATGTGGCCTACACAAATAAACTTTAGAGTGTATTTGTTATGCTCTTTTACATCTCTTTTGGACTTAATTGTCTAAAATCACGTGTACAAAAAATCCCACAGGTGAAGGTTAGAAGAACACTTGGTGATGCAGAGAATCAGAGTGCGTTAACCGAAAAATCTTTACTTGAACTGAACTGTAGTAAAACTTGAGAATGTTTCTTTTATTATTTTTCATGCAACCTCTTTTTTGTATGTTTCTGAGACAAAATAAACTCAAATGTTCGGATAGGTCAAACGATGGAATAAAAGAGATGCGTAGGGCCCAATGTAATTGGGCCAGCAACGGTATAGTTCTTCACCGAACACAATATGAAGCTCAATTATTTTTCTTGGTCTCTAAAATTCATAATCATTCTGGATTTAAGCTGTGAAACCTAAAAAATAATACAAATGAGACTGATTTATTTCCAAAACTTATTATCATGATGTTAACTTTACATTTTCTTTTTGCCAAGGCCAACCAATTGTATGCGTATGTGTTGTGCATTATCTGGTTATTTAGGCGGTGTATAAAGTCTTTATATTCCTTAGCTGTTGTCCTCAGGAGTTGAAAAACCGAAATCTTATGCAATTCCAGCTTGTGATTTTAGAATTGGGTTTAAACAGCTTGAGCTAATGTGAAAGGTTTAGAACATTGCTTCTCTTCAGCTATGTGGAGACGAGCAAGCGAGTGTTATCAAAGTAAACCTTCAACAGAGAAGACAATTCATATCTCAGTAGAAAGAAGAAGAAGTCTGGTCAGAAGAAAAAGGTGATGATGAGATAAGTAAATGGATATGACCTTCCTACCATGTCTTTTAAGGTCTCGGCTATATCTTTTCTGCCATAAGCATATCAACAAAATTCCATGGCCGTTGTCTAGCTCCCAGGAACAATGGAGGAGTTAGTTTCCAGCAATGTGGCCGTCACACATGTCGTTTGGATTTGACATAGCTTAAGAGAGAAAGAATAGCTTAAGAGAGAAAGAATAAAGTTTTCATGATAAGTAAATGGATCCCCCCTTCTAATGTTTTTTCTTTCCATATTTTTTAAATTTATTTTTTCAAAATAAATTTTGGTTCATACACTATATATTATTCTTTGTATTTAATTAGCAAATTTTTTATCCATAATTGTAATTCAATTTTGCAGAAGTCCAACACCAAATCAGATATAAACTTATTTATTATAACGTTATCAAAATTATATTGGACCAAATTTACAAAAACAACATCTACACATTCTAAAAAATCAAAGTATGAATAAATAACTTTTCTACATTCAAAATATTGGTCACTGATATAGTAATACATTTGACACGTTTCCAATTAATATTATTTTATAGATTAACATTTTCACTATTTAATAATGCACTATCAGATAATTGTTAAATGGTTTGAGTTCTAAAACAGTTATCAATAATTAAATTTAAAAAAATTACATAAATCAATAATATTTTTTATTGTTGAAAAAATATTTTTTGTTCTGATGTGTTTACTTATATGAAATATTGATTCCTAAAATGTTTCAAATCATATATAGAAGTAGAGTTTACAAAGCATATTAGAAGAAAAATAATTTAAACTACGTTCCTAATTTCACTGTGATATTCATGTTACTCTTTTTCATTTCATATAATAGAAACTTATTTGACATTAATATAATTCTTTTTGCAACAGTAGATAAAAAAGTAAAAAAAAAATCCTCATATATACCAAAAAATTAGCATAAAAATAAAAATCGTAAGTTGTAAATGATCAAATAAATACAATTATTTCTAAAATTAAGATGATAATTTACATATGAAAATATGATAAAAATAATAAATTTAAAAGTATATTATTCTCACGTAGCGCGGAAAAACGAGCTAGTTTATTTAAAAACATAATATTACATTATACTTATTCTCTAAGCTTGCATCCCACATATATGTTACATTGCCTAAATGTCTTAGGTAAATCATAATCTTCTATAACTAAACAATATATTCCTTAATTGTTATCTAATAAATTAAAAACATACTTAAAATAACACCATCCAATTAATATTCTCCAACAAATTATTCGAAGAAAAATATTTTTAAACTAATTTAAAAGTAGCTACCATATCTCACTCCTCTCCCTTGTAAACAAAAAGTCATATATATACTGGCGATTTATTTATTGAAAAATAGAATATTATCTTCTACTTAATTTTCAGAGTAACAATAACATCTTTTTAAACTTAGATTCTACTTTCATATATATACTTCTCATATGTTTCTTCTCTAGCCATCCACAAATCATAGAAATGCTAACAAACACCAAAAATATGTCGCTTCTTAAAGATGTCACTGACTTACAAAACATATTCAATTTGTTTCAGTGAATAAAATTAAATATAAAATCATTTTTAACATTTGAAAATATTCAAATATATATATCAATTTTATCAAAACAGTAATCCGTTTATACTATGGGTCCTAATGGTGACCGCGGTTTTCATAATATAAATGGTGTGGAACTAAAGTGCGGTACGATTCAACTGCGATTCATGCGGTTTGCCGGGTAAATGCAGTTTTAATTGAATGAGCGGTGCATAATGAGGTTTGATTGGTGAAAATATTTTTTGCGGTTTTGTTATGTAAATATTTAGAATAATACGCTTTTGAAATATTTTATAAATTTACAATTTTCTAAATTAGTTTGATTTTTTAATAAAAGCTACAGAAATAAATTTCAAAAAATTTTTTCTTCTATGCTATATTGAAATAAAATATATTTCAATACTATCATATAATATTTCTGTTATCATTATTAGTTAGATATTTTTTTTTGGTTTGGTTCTTCGTGAACGTCAAACTGTATAAAATAAACTAGGTTGCTAAAACTATACTTCACAATCTAAATACAATTTAGTCAAATTGATTCTTATAATATTTCAATTAAATAATTATTAAAGTATAGAAAAACGTTTTTAAAAAAACAAAACCGCACCATATATGAATGTTGCTAAATAAAGTGCCTTATTTATATAACTTAAAGTGACCGATCACTTGAGTTTTTCATATATATATTAATATTTATAAACATGATTTTTTTTACTAACATAAATATGATTAATACATGTGATTTCATCACTTGCGCAAGTACTTCAGTTTGCAATAGTTATTTGACATGATTACTAACGCTAGTTTTATAAACTACTACAAATCATACCTTTTAAAAATATGTATCTTGCTTGATAAGTACGAGAAATAAAAAGTTTTATTTGGTTTCTTTTAGATACACATACAAAAAATGAAAAGTGATACACTAATACAACTAATTTCACGTATCCTAACAAATATACTATAGATACAAATATTTACTAAAGTAAAAAAGTTCACTATTTACTGTGTAAAGGCGTTTTTTTGCCGGACTGCATGGTTTTATCTGATATGTATATGAAAGTTGATGTTCTATCATCTTTACACATATTAAAAATAATAGTAATTTATTTTATTTATTATTTTTTGTTTTACTCTTTTACCAATAAAGTTTCATATTTTTACATTTGATTTGATGTTTTAACTTAAAAACAAACATTAATAACTAGGAAGAAGTATATAATAACTAATTTCAAATTTAATATTTTCTATATGAATAACATATATCAATTTCTCTATACAAAAATACATAGTACATTTATATTATATATATATAACTTATTTCAAAACGCAAAATATTAGGATATAAGTATAATATAAAACTAACATTTAAAAAATTAAATACTTATTGTATTACTATCATTTCTCTTTCCTAAAAAATACATTCAATACACAAAATTAACAATGTCTTAAAATAGTATATAATAGAAATAAAAAAACATTCAAAGCAATATGAAAAAATATTTATTGTTTGAGAAAATAATTAATTAGTTGATCAAATCCTTTATAAAATTATTGTGTTTAAAATACAAATTAAATATATATTTAATATTGGTAATTTCTTGAAAACATATATTTAATCATATTGAAAAGAATTAAAAAATATAAAAAAATACTAATTTGTTAAGTGTTAAGTTTGGAACTGGTTTTCTAGTTTATTTTATGGTTCGATGGTTTGTTCACGTAATTTTACTAAATATTGTATTAACCAATATTTATGAGACATAATGTTTGATACTTTTATTTCGAAATTATATAGAATGAAATTATCTTTTGAAAGATATTTAATACTATATGATAATTTTCACGAAAAATAACTCATAGACTCTTCTAAGTTTAACAACTCTTCTAAGTTAAACAATTCCATTTAGAAAGAAAGCATTACTACTAGACATGCAATATCTCTATTGTTATATACATATCATAAGTATTTGGCCACAAAGTAATTATAAAGAGACTAAAAAAACTTGCGTATGGTCAACTATGTAGAGAAATGGTAATAGTTAAAGTCTACTATATAAATATGAATGGTATTTGGTAATTGCACAAATGCAGCTATGGATTTTTATAAACTCTGTTAAGTAAACAAAAAGTAATCTTGAAAATACTAAACATCTTTTTGAGTATAGAAACAAAACGCCATTTTAGTGATTAGCCCATAATTCACAGTAGTGGTATCCATTCGGATTTTGGTCGAATATTTCAATTTTTTTTTGATATTTTAGTATAAAAATATATTTTTACACTTCAAATCGAATTTGGATATTTGTTGTTTGGATTCAGGTGATTCAAATAAATTTAGTTTATTTAGAATTACTTTAAAAAAAAATCATGATAATCGTGACTTATAAATCAAAAAAATAATGTACACTTTATAAAATAAAAAGCTATAGTATTATGAAAACAACAAAAAATATGTTGTTAAAATAAAGAGTGGAGCATCATGTACTCAAAGATAAAAAACTAATACTTTCCTAAGTATATTAGATCAAATTCGGATAAAATAAATATATTAGATCATCAAATAAAATGCTTAGGTCAACTCTAATGGAACACTAAAAATGATATCGTTCACTATATTTGGTCTAAAATAAATAGTGTTATACCAAATTATTCATCATACCAAATATTTAATATACATTTTATAATGTTTCATTTAATAATATAGTTCAACTGTTATTGTTAATTAACTTAAATTTGTAATTAAACATAAATGAACTGTATTATTTATATTTTCAAATTACTATTACATGATTAAAATTTCTTTTAATTTATTTTCAAATAAAAAATCACTAAATAATTATTATCATTACATTATATTGTAAAAATAAAATATTATAGAATTTTTATATTTTATTTTTAATAAGCTTTTCATATTAATAACTTTGTAATTTTGAATATATAATATTTTATATAAAATAAATACATAAAATATAATATTGTCAAACTGAAAAATATAAATGTAAGTAAATTTTATAAATATAAAATGATAAAAATTTAACAAATATAATATTTAAATGTGATAAATAATTATTAATAAATTATAAATAATAACAATATAAAAGTTCTTAAAATTGAAAAAGTTAAAAAAAAAATTATTATTTTGGTATAATATTTGTTGTTATGGTTGGAAATGACATCAAAATTGGTATAACTTTAACATCAAATTTGATGTCAATAGTTGGAGGTCTCCTTAGACATAGTTCACGATGATATTCATGTACAATACTATTATCTCAAGTGGCTCAAAGACGACAAAAGAATACACAATTTTCATTGAGTAATTATAATTAAAATACAAAAATTACGAAGGTTTTTTTTTTTATATATCAAAACTCGTGGTGGACACTAATAACAAGAAAAAACAAATAATTCTGAAAAGCGAGGTCCATACCCGGGAAAAAGAAGCAGTTCAGAGTGAGATAAATACATAATTACCCCTGAAACAACGAATAAGATTTCCCGCGCAATGGGGGAACCAAGAACGAGGGTTTTAGTGACGTCAGATTGGAAAACAATCGGACGGCTATGGAAGACGCCGCTTGTCTTTCTGTGGGTCCTACTTGTCTTTTAACATCACCTCTCTGTCCTCCATTAAAACTCGATGCTCTCCATAAAACTCGAAACATTTCGTTTCTCTTCTCTCATTTCTAATAAACAAAAAGAAAACATGCATTCAGTTCTAGTGATTCTCACCCTCACTGTACTTACAGTGCTCTTAACACC
Source organism: Moricandia arvensis (assembly GCA_905132765.1). Classification (NCBI taxonomy): domain Eukaryota; kingdom Viridiplantae; phylum Streptophyta; class Magnoliopsida; order Brassicales; family Brassicaceae; genus Moricandia; species Moricandia arvensis. Next base: position 39,196 of record CAJHQP010003782.1, on the reverse strand, counting down.
AACGGTGCAAGTCATCGGATGGCGTCCATATCCTCCCAAAACCAACGGCTCCGATCAAATCTTCGACGCTTCGAAGAAATACGAAGGGTCATCTAATCTCGTCCGCCTCCGTTACCACATGGGCCCAGTCCTCACCAACAACATCACCGTCCATCCAATCTGGTACGGCACGTGGCAAAAATCCCAGAAGAAAATCATCCGTGAGTTCATTAACTCAATCTCAGCCGTGGGATCCAAACACCCCTCCGTCTCCGGTTGGTGGAAAACCGTACAGCTCTACACTGACCAAACCGGATCTAACATAACCGCTACGGTTCGTTTAGGCGAGGAGAAAAACGACCGGTTTTATTCACACGGCAAATCCTTAACCCGGTTATCGATTCAGTCCGTGATAAAATCCGCCGTCGCTTCAAGATCTCGGCCGTTGCCGGTGAATCCCAAAGGCGGTCTCTATCTTCTCCTCACCTCCGATGACGTCTACGTTCAAGATTTCTGCGGCCAGGTCTGCGGATTTCACTACTTCACGTTCCCGTCCATCGTTGGATTCACGTTGCCGTACGCTTGGGTTGGTAACTCGGCGAAGTTTTGTCCCGGAGTCTGTGCGTATCCCTTCGCCGTACCGGCGTTTATTCCGGGTATTAAACCGGTGAAATCACCGAACGGTGACGTTGGTGTCGATGGGATGATAAGTGTGATTGCTCACGAGATTGCTGAGCTGGCGACGAATCCGTTGGTTAACGCTTGGTACGCAGGAGCTGACCCGGTGGCTCCGGTTGAGATAGCGGATCTTTGCGAGGGTATTTATGGAACTGGAGGTGGTGGTTCGTACACAGGACAGATGTTGAACGATGATCGTGGTGCCACGTATAATGTTAACGGAATCCGACGGCGCTATTTGATCCAGTGGTTATGGAACCACGTGGTTAGTTACTGTACCGGACCCAATAAGCTTGACTAGTGATTGGTTTAGTTTGCTGTTTGCGTTTTTATTTTGTATGTCAGGATCTTTCGGAGTTGAGTTCGATGGATAATGGGGCTTTTGTGTGGGAGAAAATTGTCGATGTGTAATGCATAATTATATTAGTTAATGATAGTTTTAAGTTTGTTGATTATGCGGAAATGGCAATTATGTTATTGTGTTTACATATGTGATATATGATTCGTATTGGCTTATCTTTCTTGTTGGAACCAAGGCAATATTACAACGAGTATTATCTATATGTTTTTGTCTTGCCATTCAAACCCTTAATATATCTTGGCTTCTTTTGTGTAATGTTATTTTCAAAGGCTGTCAATTGTTCTTTTTTATTTGGAGCTATAATAATAAAAGAAACTTTATGCTATGATTCGGTTTACTTTCAAGGATTTTGAAATTCAGCTTTTACTGATGGATGAGTGTTGATTGTAATTACAAACACTGATTAAACGTTAACTATGAATTTAGTTTTCAAAATGTTCCTGATTAAAAAAAATGTTCCTGATTAAAAAATAATGTTCCTGATTAAAAAAAAATGTTCCTGATTAAAAAAAAATGTTCCTGATTAAAAAAAAAATGTTCCTGATTAAAAAAAATGTTCCTGATTAAAAAAAATGTTCCTGATTAAAAAAAAATGTTCCTGATCAAGTCCATTAGTGTTTCGGACATTCTTCAAAGTGTTATCCTACGAAGAAGCTTATGTTCAGCATGCTTGATCTCGCAAACCGATTGACATGTTTAATTTCAGATCAAGCTTATTTTATCTACTGGTTGTAAGTGAATATACCTATTTAAATAATTCACGTGTGACAAAAATATGATATTTCTAAATGGGCAAAACTCTCAAATAATTTTTTTTAAAGTTTTTGTCACAAAAATAACTCTCAAGAACAAAAATGACAAAACTAAATTTTTTTATTTTTAAAAAATTATTTTTTATTTTTTAATTTTAAACCTCACTCCTAAAATCTCACCCCATAACTATAAACCCTAAATCTAGATTAGTTAATTTAAGGAATATAAATGTATATTAGTCATTTTGTTAACCCATAAATAACTATTATTTTAATTATTTTTTTAAAAAAACTTTTTTTTAAGTTATTTTAGGATATTTTTCTCTCTAAATTGACTGTTGGTCATATCCAACAATCTCAAGAGCTTGACCTCTTTTTCCATTCTGTTGGATGAGGTGGAGCCGAAACGGAGATATGTATGTGTGTTAAAGTCAAATTTATCCCTAGTACGAATGTATTGGGAGATATTAAAAGATAAAAGTGTAAGAGCATCCACCTCCTCAATGAACCCCTCTTTGGAGTTTATTTTTTGATTTTTTTATTATTAATTTTTTTCTATTTCTTTTTGATTTTTTTTATAAAAAAAAAAAATATTTGGACCACTCGCGGGCCGCCACGTGTCGTGTGGTCCGCGCTACAGTGATGAACCGGGTTCATCCCAGAGAACCTGCAAAAGAGAGGTTCATCACTGTAATATTATTATATTAATTTTTTTTTTTGGACTGCGTGTGAACCTCCCCATTGAACCCTCAATGGGGATGCTCTAAGATAAAGAATTCAGAAGACAAGAGCATAAATCATGAAATGTACAGAGATATTTTAGAGGAGTGAGAAGAGGGTAGGTAGGTGTTGTCATGGTGAAAGATCCAAACCTAACATAATTGTTACTTTAATGTTTCTCTCTTGGACTTTTTTTTCCTGCCAAATTATTTACCCTGAGTTGAGCCAATATTGTTCCCATCTATGTTTTGTTTTTCAATTAGGCAATCTTGTTTATCTTTTCTTTGTTTGCTTTCACTTTAATCTTGTTTATCTTTTCTTTGTTTGCATTCACTTTAATCTTGGTTCACTTATGCATTCTTGTTTACCTTTTTTTCACATAGGCAGTCTTCTATTAGAGGGGTCATTTCATTGAACATTTTGAATAGTACGAAAAAAAACCCTTTACAATTTAGAGAGTGCACGAAAGAATTTCCAGAGTATAAACTTTTACCAGTATTAGTAGACAAGTTGTCAGAGACAACCACTGAGTACATATAATGCATGAAAATAGAGAAGAAAACTGGGAAAGGGTATAAATTTTGTTCATCATAACCCTTGTTTCAAAAAAAAAGAAGTATTCATCATCATACGAATTATTCTATTGTTACTCATCTCAACAATATATCATTGCCATAGGCTCAAAATGTAGCATATATAATTTGAGAAACAATAATCAGATATAGCTTTGTTAATAACAGCCCAAATTCTAGTAAGGATAATTGTCCAAGTACACATATACTTTAGTATATACAAGTGAGTATATATGGTCGATTCGTGTCTTGTTTTGATTTTTGTTTAGATTCGTGGGTTGTGTACATGAAACATGAATGCAAATACGTTTGTAATGTTATTCTTACTTGACAGATATGTTGATGGTGGGTACTTACGGTTCGTTACATTTAGGGTTTTACTGTATAGCATTAATAGAGTAAACTTTCACTTTCAATTTAATTTTACCCTAGTTTCAGCTATAACTTTACCAATTAAGCAAATTGTCATTCTTTTTCATTTACTCTAGTTAATGGATACTAAAAAAAAACATTTTCAAATTTACTCTTAAGTTTATAAGTGAAATATATTTACTTTACCTTTTTTTTTCTTCCGTCCTTTTACCTTTTAAAGTTTCCTCTCATTCTCACCTTTTAAATTACTTTCATTTACTCTATATTTTCCCAATCACAACCTGAATTTTTCAATCTGATTTGTTATATCTAGTAATCTAAAATTTACTTTTTAGCAAAAAATATTATTTACTTCAAACTAGAATCAAATATCGGAGAATTCAAAAGAGAGAGCAGAGAAACAAATAGAATCTCACTTGCTAACAAAACAGCAAAAAATATATATATATAAATGACAAAAATGACATAAGTTTCATCTGTTATATTCTCCTTTAGAACTGAATAAGAAATGGAAATGTTTTTATTTTCATAATCAAGAAGAAATAATCAGTCCTAGAAACATACACTAAGAGAGCTGTTGAAATATAGTAATTACATACTTCTTTTAATTTACATACTTCACAGCAAAAAAAACCTAGAAAACAAAACACTAAATCAAAAACAGTTTCGAAAGTTAAGATGAAAATCAAGCGATTGTACAATTATGGGTCAAGGGAAGATGATGCTGGACGTCAATTACTAAAAAAAGTTGAGAGAAGGCTACAAGTAAAAGTCCATAAGCTTAGACGAGACTTTGAAAAAAGCTACGTAGTAATTACTACAAATAAAGAAAAGAACAAAAGAAACATTTATAAAAATGGACATGATGAGAACAGAATCAACATAATGATAATCAACATCAAAACAATGATAACAAAGGAGCAAATCAATAGCACGGTGTTTTGGTAGTGGGAGGAATGGACTTAGCGGCGCCTCCTAAGAGGGCCCCAACACTTGACTTTCCCTAACAAATTCCAGTGATTCATTATTGTGTTGTGCTATATATTTTACTTATTTATATTCATCCCTAAAAGTTGCTTGCTTTTATACAAGAAGAAGACTAGGACTTATTCACATGGTTATCTATTATTAAGGAGAAGAAGACTCACGATTTAAGCTTCAAATGTTTAACCGCACCACATCACAGTTAATAATAACAAAACTTTCTACATATACTTATATATTTTTGTCACTATTAAAACTGTACCACATTTATTCTGCATGTTGCCATTCAAATGGTTAAGTATTCTTTAGGACGGTCCATTCATATGACACTTTTGTACAAATGGTGTTAGCACAATATTGTTAGTCTCGCACCCTTGCTCTGTTGCTGTTTAAGCACGCATATATGGTTTGATTGGATATGACAAAAAAACACCAAACTTTTCAAGGGAATGTTTCAAAAATGACTCAAAATTTCAAGTCAAATACAAAATTAACTTTATTTTTTTAATACTATTTAGTCATGATTTCCATTCTTATGATTCTCAAATATCTATAAAATTGCCATTATAATTTAATTTCTTTTTATTTACGAAAATAAAAAAATCAAAGACACCCTAAATATATTTCCTTATTTACAACAATGTCATAATTATCAATTTTTCCAACCACCATGAACAACTATTTTTGAGTTCTTAAAGCTCAATAATTCATTTTATGTTTATTCTTTCATGTTTTACACCAACAAATCTTCATCTTCTTTCATTTACTCTCCACTTTTATCTAAAAAGTTCTCATAACTTTCATTTTTATAAGCACAAGTTTCATATATTTGTGATCCTTCAGTAAATAATCGTCAAAGTTGCTTCCTATTACTTTTATTTGGAGTTTGAACAATGTAAAAGGTTGAAAATGAGCTTTACATCAAAAGTAACTATTTAAATGATTTTCGTCACTTTTTAAATTTATGTGACGATAATAGATTGTTTTGTATGTCTACGCATATGTGTAGATTTACTATACGGTCTACTAATCATTGCACATGTTAATTTTGTAGTTGATTAAACTTAATTTTTTTTGCAACGCAAACTTTCTAGAAGTCTACGTTTTTATCTTTGAAAACAAAAAATGGTATACTTACTAAGGAAGTCTATGTAATAGAGGTTAGTTTTGCATTTGACTGAACTTTTGACTTTTCTTAGTAGATTTCATCGGAAGTCTACGTCAAGTAGACTGCCCAAAAGTCTGCAAAATGTCAGTTTTGCATGTGACCAAAACTTTCACTTTTTTTAGTAAACTTCGTATGAAGTCTACTCCACAAAAATATGTTAGTTTTGTGTTTGATTAAATGAATGACTTCATATGCAATGTACTAATCTTAGAAAAAAGACTTATGACAGTCATATGAAGTCGACTAATCTTGAAGTGTCAACTTCATAGGAAGTAAACTATTTATTTTGGTCAAACACAAAACTAATCCGTTGGATTTGAGATTAAACTTCAGATAAAATATATACTTTTGTAAACTTCCATTGAAATTTACTTGTAGAAAGTTAAACTTCGACAATTGGAAAACTAACTTCTTTCAAAAAAATTAAAAGTGAAGTCTACTATTGAAAATCAAATACTGGTCAATTCATGTCACTTGCAAAAGTAACCTTTTTAAAGTGTAGACAGCATATGGTCTACTCGTATAAAATCAAATTTTTTTTTTCCTAAAAACAGAACTTAAACCGTGAATTTCGTAATGGCAAAAAATAACCAAAGAGTAGACGTCTATGACAGTCTACACATGTATATTGAAAATAACGTCTACTATTGTGTAAACTAAATATGAAGTCTACGTAGAAAATTCTGTTAAGAATGAATTTGTGTAATATTTATTAAGTTTTTTTTAGGATTTTATTGTTTTACATTGTGTATTAGTCAATCCTAATAACCTTGAATGATTTTCAAAAAATAATCTGTTATAATTATGGAACTATCAAAATTTTGGTGTGACTATTTTGTTTAGCTAATCATTGTAGACTTCTTTAAAATTCTTCTTCTGTAATTTTATCAAACATGAAATATTGATAGGAGAAAGAATGTTCTTTTTGCATCATGGTGAACTTCTTGAAATGACACAATAAAATTATGATCTTGAAAAGAAAATCGATTTGGTGGAGTTGACTTATTCCTTACCAGAACTAATGTTACATCAAATGACTCCGGATAGTCCTTATATGCATGTCACAAATAATAGATAAGTGCGAAACTTGATTGGGTTATCTAAGACGCATAATGATTAACTTGTATTATTTGTCAAATTTGGTTGTGTTGAAAATCTCAAAGATGCTACAAAACATAAAGTCTATTAAACAAATCTACTTTACTGGAAGTCTTCTGTAAGAAAGACTAATACTGAAGTCTACTCCAAGAAAATTACAAAATTTTGATGGTTATTGTTTTTTTATGGTGTTTTCAAATTTTCTTTATTATAGTATGTTGAGATAAAAATTTATAGCGAACAAAAATTAATAATATAATACATACAAGTGGTACATAACTAAAACATAGTAATTTAGAAACAAATATTTTATAATGATAATTTATTACAAAGAAAATTTTATAATATTATTCTAGATTTTATTTGATTTTCATGGCTCAAATGAAGTCTCCTAATAAGAACTAAAAAAATAAAAATAGTGTTGCTAAATGATTTTAAATTATAAAAGATATGAAATAAAATCTAAAATCACATTTTAGTAGATTTGAAGTGTACATAACATTTACACTTAAGTAGACTTCAAACGAAGTCTACTAGCCTTAACTTTAAAAATATACATTTAAAAATTATGTATCTAAATTTTACATTTTTGGGAAGTAGAGATAAAAGCCTTGGAAGAGAGTATCTGCAAAATAAGATAACATTAAGAAAAAGAAAAAATACGAAAAATTAAAATCATATCCTCGTAGATATGTAATGAAGTTTACTTAAAATTTATGGTTTTGTAGACTTTATTTGAAATTTACTATCCCTAACTTTTAAGTAGACTTCATCAAAAATCTACTATATTGGATAGTTCTTAGATTTTAAAATGTACATTTATAAAACTTAAAATAGCTTCAAAACTTGAAAAATAACTTCATATTTTAAAGATAGATTTTAAGATAGAATAGTACAAAAGCAAAACATAGAGTTTGAGTCATTAATTTATTTTAATATAAACATAAAATACACATTTATATTTTATAGATGTAAATCTTACATTTTTAAGGGAGGGATTTGGAAACCATGGAGGAGATACCTGCAAAATAAGATAAAATTATAAGCAAAAAACAGAAGACAAAACCATGAAGTCTACTAAACAATAAATTTTAAGCAGACTTTATTATAAGTTTACTCTATCAAATATTTTTCAGATCTGATTTGGAAATGTGAAAATAGTTTTAAATCTGAAAATTCAATAGCATTTATAAGATAAAATGCTATCAAAATAAAAACATAGAGTTTAAATATATAAATTTATTTAAATATAAACATAAAAATACAAATTTTAGATCTATAGATCCAAATCTTATATTTTAGGGGGAGGGGAGAAATGAAAACCATTAATGATGATACTTACAAAAACAAGATAATATTGTGAAAAAGACATGAAAAAATTAAGAAATTAAACTAAGGTTTTCTTCAAATTGAGGTTAGAGAGAAATGAGAGAGTTTTAGAGAGAAGTGAAAGAGTTTTAAAAACTTATGCAGCTATATTAGATAGAGAATTTGTAAATTTCATTATATAGTGAGACAAAACTTGTAATTATATTTAATACGACACAATAGACTTCATTTGAAATATACTAACCTTAACTTTTACATACATTTGGAAAGGTGAAAATAGCTTTAAATCTGAAAAATTAAATAGAATTTATAAAATAAAATAGTAGCAAAATTATATATAGAGTGTGAATTTATAACTTTATTTGAATATAAGCAAAAATACACATTTAAAATTTATAGATCTAAATCTTATATTTTTCTATTTTCAGGAATAAGCTAAGTGTGAGTCAGGCGGTTGGTGTACGCCTAGCGATTTATCAAAAATCAGAGATTATATGGAATTAATCGGGGATTAGTTTTCGACACTATCCTATTATTAATTAGTTTTGGTATACGATAGCAATGTGATGGCGTAGTCCAGTGGCTATATTTTGGACTAAATTGCATGTTATCTGGGTTTGAGCCTAGGTCATGGCCGCCAATTTTACCTTTTTCGCATTTTTAATCTTGTTTTCATTAAGTACATAAATTACAGTTATACCCATCTCTTTAATTCAGTCCTGCAACCCTAGCCGTTTTCCTTCACACGATTTCTTCACATTTTTTTTTCATTTTCTTCCTGTTTATAGCAAAAAAAAAACCAAATAACTATCGATTAAAGAGTTTTACGTCATTATTTAACAGATTTTCAGACATATTTTACTTATTTGGTTCTTTTTGTGGCAGATGAACCAGATTTGAGGACAAATCTTTTTCAAGTGGGAGAGGATGATGTGATCATGACTAGCTCAACAAAGAAGATGATGTATCCAGGAATGCACCCATGTACCAACCACCTGATGAAGATGCCTTAGCCATTCCAGAAGGTCCCACGACTCGTTCTAGAACCAATAAACTAAATGGGGAGCCATTGTAGGCTTACTTAGACTCGTTTGGAAACAAGAAGAAGGTCTTGGAAAAACTTGATGTTCCGAGTTACGTTGATCACTATTCAAGCTATCTCCACATCAAGCTGCACTAGTACTTAGGCAAAGTACTTGTGTGTGCTCTTTTCTTTGCCCTCGGTTTTGTCCCAAAGAGGTTTACGGAGGAAAGTTTTTAACGAGTCCACAAGCTGCTTTACACATCTCCTAGGTGATAATCTCGGTCCAAGCCTAAGAAGACTACTTTTATCTATTTATCTTATGTTATGTTTTTATGCTATAGTTTTCATGTTATGTTTTTCTCGAGACCAAAGGAGCATGTTCCTTTTCTCTCTATTTAAACTCTTGCAAACCCTATTCGTAGACAATCAATCATTTCATCTAAACCTCTTTGTATTCTCTCTTCTCCTTGCCTTGTCGAGTAGTAGAGATTGCTGGTGTGTAATATCCGGCGACTAAGGGTTCTAGTTTAGTGTGTCATATCCGATCTAGTACCTAGGAGTATCAAGGAGCCTTTCCATAGCCTCTTGTGTCACCATTCGATCCACAAACCTTGGTAAAATCGAGTCTTTGATTCGTTTGTGCAAGGATCTATCCCATACGTTCCACAAAAGTATACTAGGAGTGTGTTACTCACCCCTCTACTGATCTCATTTCTTTTCATAAAAATAAAGTGCATGCTTTACCTTGGGAGTATCGATCAAAGGACACATGAAACCAACTCCTGCAAACCTGCATGTATAGGTATAAAGTCTTTCCTGATCTATTTCTTCCCTCTTCTCTCTCCGGATCATTTTCGATCTCAAACTCAATGGACAATGATGCTGATACAGTCCATCTTGCCATCTTATTTTCAATTTTTTTAACAAGATTGTAGGCGAATAGTGGGGTCATCGGTAATGTACGTACCCCTCGCTTCCAACAATGTGTGATCATTCCTTTGAATTCGAATAGTGGGGTCATTGGTAATGTACATACCCTTCTGCATCTCAGAAATCATCTCAATCTTTTCTCTTATAGATCCTGAAGAGAGAGAGAGAGAAGGGAAATCAGAAATACACAGACTAGTACTTTACAAACTTGGAGAAGGAATCCGCTCTGATGTATATCAAGCCCCAAAGAAAGAAAAGTAGTCAGTATTAGGTTGGAGATCAGCTTTGGTTCCTTCAAACTTTCTTAGTAAGTGTGATCTAATGGCATAATGATCGACTTTGGCATCTCTAGTAATCTCTGAAATCAACATGTCTAAGAATAGTGCTGTAGTGTGGTTAGTCAATAAATAAGTTCAGATCATAATCTCCTTCTTGATTCTATAAAAACTATTTGAAAAACTTAATATATAAAAGCTCAAAATAGATAAAAGCATCATCGAACCTCCCCATACTTAAATAACACTGTCCCCAGTGATATCCCGTCGGGTTTGGTTAATAAAAACTAAAGCATAAGTAAAAGGTAGAGAGAAGGTCGATGTTACCAAACTCTGTAAAGAGTTTCAACCGATGGTGATTGTTGAATGTCGACCGATGGTGAACCATCCAAGCCTTCGGCCGATGGTTGATTCAAACTTTTCTACTCCTCCTTTAAAACCTAAAGTAATTAAGAAAAACAATGTAATTAATAACAAATAACTAAAAATAAAACTTACTAAATAGTGGGTTGCCTCCCATTCATGGCTTGGTTATAGTCTTAAGCTCGACGTTTGGACTTCTGAACTAGGATGGTGGTTCATAAACCAATGTGGAAAGCAAGTATCCACATACTCTATCCTTGTCTCAAACCATGCACAAATGAAGCCTCTCACAGCTTCTTCTGCTCTGATTCTTTGGTTGTCCATCAGTCTCTGAGCAATCACCATTCTGATCATCCTTTCTTTGAGTTCTTGAATGCATCCCATCAACATGTTAAGCTTGGCATCTGTGGGCTCTGAAATATCTTCCAAACTCTGGTAGATACTATCCCTCATCAAGTCTTAAGAAAGGTAAACTCCATCAAGCTTGTCTTGTAATAACTCCTCTGTTACCAGACTCCTATTAAATGCTGCGTCATGACTGTCGATCGATGGCCAAGTGTTGCCGTGAGACGACGCTGAACTGACTGCCCCAATCAATGTTCGTTTTCTGAAGAGATTCCTTGATTCGTTGGCCATAGCCAGTATGTCTACGATATTGCCCTTGAACACATTGAGAATCCTTCCATCCATTGCTCGTGCATATCCATCTGGGTCCCTCATAATTCCAAACTCATCTGATCTGAGATAACCATAATTGTCATTGTATCCAACCGGATTGTCGTCGATTGTTGGTTTTGAGTCACCGTCACTCGAAGTTGCATTCCAGGTTCCATAGGATCCTCTGAAATTTCCAACCTCTTCTAGTGCAAAAGCATGGTACTCGAATGCTTCTTCTTCAAAGTAGGAAGCATCGTCGTTCCAATATGTGGCATAACCGTCGACCGATGTTAGAGGTTGAGTATCAATGCTGAAGGGTGGGTTTCGTGCAGGTTATGGGTGTAGCTACCGTCGACCGATACCAAGGGCTGTGTGTCGATCGATGCTGTGCCTGCAGGCTCGTCATCTTGATCGTAATTGCAGAAACATGTATCAATCAAGCCTGGATCATCACCCAGTTCTACCAGAGTAGCCTTGTTCTTGAATTTAACAGGTACATAAAAATTGTTTGGATCAATCAAGGATATATACAACCTGTTTGTCTTCATGTCGCAGATAGCTCTAACTGTGGCCATGAATGCTCTTCCAAGGAGTAAGGAAGAGTTCTTGTCAATCTTTATATCCATCTGGGACTAAGGCGTTGCAAATCTGCACTGAGACGTCTGTGGGTATCCCTCCTGAATTACTTTGTAGCAATCCACAAAGGTGAATGAATCACTAGAAGGCTCCACTTTCATGCTTAGATTCTCTGCCATAACTCTCGGCATGATGCTGACTGCTGATCCAATATCGTAGAGAGCATTGGGATATTTGTGGCCTTTGACAAAACATGGAATCACAAACTTCCCAAGGTCACTTTTCTTCTTGAGAGTGGTCCTCTGCTTCAACTTCTCTTTGAGGCCATTGAACATGCGTTCTATGTCCTCTTCTGTTTCTTTAGATTCCCTGAAAAACATCCATAATCTATTAGTATAGTAAGCTTCATCAAATTGAGTATCTAAAAGAATTTTAAAAACTCTTTTGACAAAGTCATCCATCTCTTTGTCAGTTGCTTATCTACGAAGATGTTTAGGAATCTTCTGCTTCCTTCTGGGGTGCCTTTCTGTTGCTTTATCAACTGTCATTGGCTCAGGTGTATCAGCGTTCTGTTCTTGAGTCTCCATACTCAGAGGCCTGACAAACAAGCTTGCATTCAGACTTGGTAAACAAATAGGTTCCACTGTTGGAGACTGTCGATCGATGTTGGCTTCTCTAAGTTGATCGATGTTCAAAGACTCACACGAAGCTATGAAAATCTGAAAGTTTTGTTGATCGATGCTCAGGTTCGGGGTCGATCGACACCAATGCAAACTGCCGAAGGACATAGCACTTTCTACATGGAAATTTCCTTCCTGGAGTTGTTCTCTCTTCACCTTTTGCCAAAAATCATCACCTATCAATGCACTGACGTGGTGCTTCTAATTAGCTTCTCCTTTCTACTTAATCAGGGTCTCCAGTCTCTGAATGGCCTCACTTGTCTGGACCACTTGATTCTCTAACTTCTTGACATGAGTGTTGAGAGTCTTAAACTTTGTATTGAGGTTGATATACAAATCATCTATCTTTCCATTGAAGTTCACAGTCATCTGCTGCTGCTGCTCCTGTTTTCTATCAACCATAGCTTCTAACTTGCTCTCATGAGGCCTTTGCTGTTGTGAATTCATCTTCTTCCTCCATGGCTTTCACTTTTTGCTTCTTAAGAATTTTCTGGACACTATCCAGCTTTTCTTTGACTTCATCTATCTGCTGGTTGCTCAAAAGTGGAGCTGTTTTCTTTCTCTCATAGTCGGTATTCTTGGTGCTATTGCTAGATGTCAAGTTCTCAATAAGCCTTTTTGCTTCTTCTGGACTCCTAGTGCTGAAGTTTCCTTCACTAGCTGTGTCTAAAGCCATCTGGTACTGTAGATCAATATGTCTGAAGAAAGTGCTAAGCAGCTGCACCTCGTTGAAACCGTGGTGTGGGCAATCTCTCTGGTACGACTTAAATCTGAACCAAGAACTTCTGAATGATTCGTGTGTGAATGTAGCAATTCTGCTTCTCAAGTCCTCTGCTCGCGCATCATCAAAGAAATTGCGTAGGAATGCATTCTTGATGTCTGTCCAGGATGTCAGAGATCATGGTGGTAGTTGCTTAAGCAATGCAAAGCCTCTCCAACAAGTGAGTACTTGAAGAGCTTACAAAATAGATAGTCCTCAGGGATTTCATTGGCTGTAATAGCAGATACTAGATCCTCAAACCGCTTCAGATGATCCATCGGGTGCTCATGTCGCAATCCATGGCAGGGTGTCTGCGCAAAAAGTGCAAAGAAGGACGGTTTGATCTCAAAGTCGTTCCTGTGGAAAGCTGGGGGACGAATAGCGGATCTGTTAGCATAGAAACAGTCTGGAAGATTGTAGTCTGCCAGTGTCCATTAAGCAGCTTGGGCGGCAGCTTCATGTCGATCTACTGCAGCGTCTGCATATATATATCTGGTTCATGGTTTACAACCCCTTGATCATCAATTCTCTGACCTGTTGCATTACGCTGATGACCTTCAAGGTCATACATGTCTTGATGTAGCTTTTATTATGCACTCTCAAATTAACCCTATGAGCTACTTTTTACTCTCTCAAATAAGAGGTTCAGTGTAGTACTTAGGGATCAAATCCACAGAGACTCTAAGATCACACAATAGATTTATTGTTTCGAAATAAAGCTAGATGAAAATATAGATTAATGAATAGTGAATCAAAGATTGGTTTGTTGTGAAGATTATTAGGAAGGATTAGACTTAGGGGAACTCTCAGGTAGACTAGGAAGTGAAAACTAATAGAATTTTAAGGGTTTTAGTTAAGCACTGTTCTAAACTCAAATTTTAGGGTTTAGATAAGTCACTCTCATGAATCTTAACGGAGTGTCGATCGACAGTCACTGTGTGGCATCGGTCGACACTACTTCTAAATATATATGATTCATGTGTTTGATATGTTCTCTAATTCTCTAGTTTAACTCTCGTTTGTTACTAGAGTTTTAGACTATTTAAGATACGTTTCAGAGTATAACCAAGCTCTCGCTTGCACTATAACATCCTATAATCTAAGGTTGAAGTGACAAGTTCAACTTAGCATTAAGATCTACTTAAACAAAGAAGTAATTAGAATCACCCTAAGAATTACATAACATTAGCAAGCCATTAACTATCCTAGAAGAACCCTAAACCTAACGATAGGCTACTCAGACATGATTGAGATAAACATGATGAATATATGAATAAATTGCATACAAATAATAATAATAAAACAAGGGAGTTCAAGATCTTAGTCTGATAATCGAATAGATCTCTGTCTCCAAAGGTAGGCGTCAAGGTTGCAAGTATCAAAAGGGTTTTAAAACAAGTGTATCTTGCAAAACAACTAATAAACCTAATAAATAACCTAAAACACGACCAAGGACTTGTCATTCACATCGTGGAACTTCTGGGTAGAATCGTGATTTCTTCAAATCTTAAATAACTCGGCATAAGTGTTGACCGTCGATCGACACTTGGGGTGAGACGTCGATCGATGGTCTTAAAGTTTCGTTGTTCTGACTTTGAGTTCTCGGCTGAGCATTCTTCAATGCTCCAGAATGATCCAAAAGCTCCAATTGCCTCCAGTGAGTACCTGAACCTGTAAAGTTTCTAAAACAATACAAATTGCATAATAAAGACTCTAAAACCGTATACATAGCATGGGTAAAATCAGGTAAAAACCATGACATATCAACTCCCCCATACTTATCCTTTTATTTCCCTCAAGCAAAACCTAGAATGAATCAGAGAAAAGTTTGAAAACACAAAAACTTACCAGCTCCTTAGAACACTGTTTCACCTAAGTTTTTGTTGCAACCACATCTAGAGTATTTTCATGTACTTCGCTTATCTAATCAATCTTCCCTACCACAACCTACCAGAAGCTATCCGACATACCCTCTACTATCCTCATTTAAATACATAATATAAGGTGCATGCTTTATCCTTGGAATATCGATCAAAAGACACATGAACTCTTACTCAAGCAAGTGTCTGAACCACATGTAACGTTTTTCTAATCCTTTTCCTCTCTCTTATTTCTCCTCTGAATCTTTTTATATGTCAAATTCAACGGACAATGATGCTGACACAGTCCATCTTGCCATCTCATTTTCAATTTTTTTTTAGTTAAGAAATAAAACATCAAAAATATGGTGTTAGTAACTACATCCCTTAGACTTGAATAACACTGTCTCAGTGTGAAAATAGTCTGAGATTGGCGTGATTAAAAAAATGGGAATGTAAATAAGTTAGTTGTCGGGATTTAGGAACTCATACCTTTCGGTCAAATCGCCATCGATCGACGGTGCCAAAGGACCACTGATCGATGGTCGACGGACAGCATGAACTCGTCAGCAAGTAACCGAAAAATGTCTAAGATCTCCACATTTTGATCATGTCTCTTTGTGTTTGCTCTGGTAGACACTAAAAAAATCAAGTTAAAGCGGCAAGTAATGATAATAAACGTGAGTTCTAAAAATCCAACAAAATAATCAACATAATAAAATAAGTCATGCACGAGTCTAGAATAAAAATAGAAGGCAAGAGAGAAAAAATGTAGGCTACTCCTTGTCGGTGGTATCCATATCCGTCTGGCATGGTGGTGCTGAAGCTGCTGCCTTGCTCTGGTACGCGGACGGCTGAAGCACTGGCACCGAGTCATAGCCTCCAACCTACCCCATATAGCCTAAAGTGCTCCCATCACGAATCGCTGGAAGTCTTCGTGAACGTGAATGGGGATCTCTAGGATCTGGGGGAATGCTGGCAGAGGCAGAAAAGGTGCGGCTTCCGGGTTCTTAATAGGCGCGTGTGCTGCTCTGAGTCCTCCTCTGCGCTGTATACGAACAGGTGCATTGCGCACAAGGTGTTCGTCCGGCCTGAACTTGAGGCGTGCAGGGGTGTCAGCAAAATCCGTCACACTGGGCGCTGGGAGCTCTATCATATGGGGCTCACATCATCTACAAAGGACCAGAAGCGTCCTTCTTCAGCCATCCTGCCCTCGTCAGGTGAGCCTCATCCAGATATTCAGACTCCACAGAGGCTCCCTGAAGGCTGATATCAAGGTGTAGAAAGATGGGTGTTAGGAGGCTCCCTACTGTCTCCTTCTTCCTGCCAAATCCCTTGAAGGGTTTATCCTTGTGGGACACTAAGTGCTCAGCGAAGATGGCTCCCAGGTTCACCAGCTGGTTGCTCATGGGCGGTGAAATGGCCTCGTCATCGAGCTCAACCAGGCCCCTCAATGACTCATACAACAGTGTAAGTTCCTGAACCCTCAGCTTGTTGGGCTTCATCTTGCAAAATAGGGTATTGGCAAGGATCTTTAGAAAGTAACGCATGGACGGGTGGCGAAGATCTGTCTGTGTGGCTGCACTGGAGTCAAAATGGCTTGTGGAAATGAGGCCCCATAAGGCGGTCTGCACATGAAATGAAGGGACGGTGCAGCCGAGGTACTCATGGTTGTTAAACCCGTAGATGTGGCAGAGGGCGGGGATGGTGATGTTATAGCTGATACCTCTGATCATGAAGGTCAAATAGACCTCGGTCGCCCTCTTCGTCTGCGAGTTCTGATAGATTACCCGAGCTGTGGCCATGAACTCTCAGAATAAGCCGTGATAGAGTGGAAATGGCTTAGTAGCCATGGTTCCCATACCACGCTCCCTCATCATATCGCGGATGTCAGGCCGAAGCTCCAGCTTTGTCAGGACATCTCGGTCGAAAAACATGGTGGGCTCGATAGATACGCCTTGCCATGCGTTATAGTAGAGGTATCATAGTCATCCCAGTCCTGGGACACGACCTTGTAGGGGTAATGCTCGAACATGTCAATCAGTTCCCTTTCCTCCTTAGGCCAAGGTGCACCACACAGAGGCCCCGATGGTGCGAAGCTGGAGCCACCAGCATCGAAACGCACCTTGGTTCTTCTCACGCTCATTTGCAATCCCAAAACAAACGAGAATTAGTGATTACGATCAAGTCGTTACGACCGTCGATCGATGGTCTGTCGCGATTGTCATAGATTTTGATCTCTCAAGTTGAACCAAGAATCGTGCAAAAAACAATTAGAATCGGTTGATAACTGCTATTCTAGTAAACCATCACCCTAAAACATTCTAAATTCCAAACTATACCAAAAATTTGATTTTTCTCTCAAACCCAAGAAACTCCCTAAGCTAAGCAATTTAGAGAACATACCTTGAAGATCGGTTGATTTAGTAAAAAAAAAACAGACAGAGGAGGTAAAATCGAGTGGTTTAGGGTAAAAAAACAAGCAAAATTGGCCAAGGATTGAGAGAGGAATTGTCTCTTGAAATTTAGTGGGTTTTGGCTGTTTTGGAAAGTGTTTATGAAAACGGGGTTCGTTGAGTTTATACACTTGACGCGTCACCATCGATCGATGGTCCTTTTGCAACGTCGATCGACGGTCGCTCCCTATATTTCACTTTCGCGCATAAGTACTATTTAATTATTTATAATTTTTATTTTGATGTTATGTTTTAATATATTGTAACTAAATTTCCTAAAAAAAGTTTCAAAAATTTAAATGTTAAATTCATCTAAGAAATTTTAAATTTAGATATTCACAAGTGGGTTGCCTCCCATTCATCGCTTGTTTAAGGTCATAAGCTTGATAGGAAACTAGGCTCGTCAATCAGGATTTGGCATCTCTAGACGCATGGTTTGACAATGCGGAATTTCAGCTTTAGCCCAATAATGATTTACTCTTTTCCCATTCACTGTGAAGTCCTTCCCTTTCGGGTTAATCAGAAAATTGCTCCATAAGATGTAACCTCTCTCACTTTAAAGGGTCTTGACCAACGAGAACGTATTTTCCCGGGGTACAGAGTTAACCGAGAGTTTTAAAGGAGTACTTGGTCATTAGGTGCAAAATGCCTAGAAATGATTTTCTTGTCATGATAGGCCTTACTCCTTTCCTTGTACAATTTAGAGTTCTCGTATGCGTGATACCTGATTTCGTCCAGTTCATTTAATTGGAGTAATCTCCTTTCTGCAGCGGGTTTGGCATCAAAATTTGTTGCTTTGATGGCCCATTCTGCGTTGTGCGCTAGCTCAACCGGGAGATGACATGCGTTTCCATAGAGTAAGTGGAACGGGGTTGTTCCTAACGGTTGTTTACACGCGGTTCGGTAAGCCCATAGTGCGTCATCCAATTTTAAAGACCAGTACGTGCGGGTTGATCCTACCACCTTTTCTAAGATTTATTTGATTAGACAGTTCGATACTTCTACTTGTCCGCTAGTCTGAGGATGATAAGGTGTCGCTACTCGATGGTGAACTCCATGTCTCTTAAGTAATATTACGTACACTCTATTAATCAAGTGCGTATCTCCGTCGCTCATTACGATTCGTGAAACTCCAAATCGGTGAAAGATTATATTTTTGAAAAGTAGTGTCATTTTTTGGAGTGGCTATTTCTTCAACCCATTTGGATACATAGTCTACTAATATAGCCTATTTATTACCAGTATTAGGCCTTGTTAGAGGCTCTATTTAGGGTATATTATGGGTGTCTAGGATATGTTTTGGAGTATTTACAGGTCCAGGAACATTTAGAGGAGAAAAATCTGTAGCTGACTATTTGAGGAGTCAAAGTACAAGCCTGTTGTTGTTCGATGACACAACGTTGGAGTCGACGGATGATAAAAGACCAAGGTTGATCGATGCTGCACACTTGCCATCAATTGACGCCCAACTCGCAGACAGCCGATTGAAAAGCCCAAGTTTAGAAGAAAAATGATGAGAATGCCCTCGACGAGTTTTGACATAATTTTTAGGGTTTTTATATTTATGATTATGTATTGAGAGGAAGAAGGGTGTGCAAGTGCAGGCAAGGCTTGACACAACTTAGATAGCTTTATAGTTCTAGGTTATTAGGGGAGAAGATTCATAACTCCTTAGGGAGATTTGTATTGGAACTCCAATATTTTATCTATGCATTATATTCAGACTATTGTTCTATCTTTGATTATGTCGGATTAGTCATCAACTAGATTTGGGGTTTAATGATAGCAATCATGGATTAGCCCAAAAGTAGGATTGCTAGTTAAGTTAATATCCATCAATTTAGTTGTGCTTAATGCTTGCATTCTAGAGTAGCTAACTAGAATCTCGAAAGTAGGACATGGACGACTACAAGAGTAGGTTCTATGCTAGAATAGACTCCATTGAACTAGGCTGTTAGGCGCATGCGAGAGATGGTCTAATAAGTCTGGTAGACTTATCAAATATCGTTCACACTTCCTTCTGATCTCATCATCGATCGACATCAGGCCATAGTCGTTGATCGATGGTCTTTCCTTTGCTCGCATACGAGAGTTGGAGTTAAAAGGGTCAGAATAGTTAATATTTGAGTTCTAGTAAATTTAAATATCTGGGATTCATATTCACTATAATCCATTAGGCTTGAAACCATAGATCTAGAATATTTACATTTGCATCAAGTTAGCTTATTAGAATATTTTCATATTTTCATATTCGCATTATTAGAATATTTTTATATTTGCATTTTTAGCATATTTCCATATTGCATCTCTACTTCTTGATAAAGAATATTTCCTTAACTGATTGTTTGCCACCAATATATATATATTCACCTAGCTTAATCTGTAGAAAGAAGAAATCTATTGTGTGCCATTGCTCTCTGTGGATTCGATCCCTAAGTACTACACCTGATCTCTTTTGGCAAGAGTACTATTTGTGTGTTAAGACTAGGGTAATTTGATAGTTAATTATTTAGGATATTTATACTCTGCTAGAACAATAAAAACATGCATGTCAAATTTGGCGCCGTTGCCGGGGAGCATGATTGCCAGTAGATTTAATTTCTAAGATTTAGTCTAGGTTTGTTACTACTTTCAAGTTACTAAATTTTTCTTTTCCTTGTTTTTCAGGTGCATGCAAAGACACACCATGAGCAATAAAGGACAAGAACTACGGTATGCAAAGAAAGACGACAAGTATCAATTGACAACACCAACACCGTGTCGACCGATACATCTTTACAGACATCATCAACTGACATCAGAACTTGAGCATCGAACGATACTGATCACATAGCGATGATTGACATCAACTTACCCGCATCGATCGACAGAAGCAGACGAGTTCAAATGGTTGCGACTATTATACTGATTCATGACGAGAATGGAGACCTGCATGACCTCGACGGTCATCTGTGTAATGCACCAAGTCAAAAGATTGAGGAGAAAATAGGAGCTGGACAGGTGCACTAGCTCAATGAACTGATTGATGATGATTTTTGGGTAGACGTGAAGAGAGAAAGGCTACAAGAAGGAGGATTCTGTGTAGAAAATTCGAGTTTGCTCGATAGTTCGCACATACATCTATCTACACTAGTTACTGAGAATCGATCGACGGTCCCTGTGGAGTTAGCAGAATCGGGAAAACCTTCAAACATCGTTCGACGATTTGATCGTAGAATCGATCGACGGTTCCCCACTGCAAAACAGGTTCATTTACCAAAGACCACAAATATGACAACTCTAGAGCAGAAGATGGGTACATCAGAGCCTATGATGGTTGATAAAACTGCCGAGGGTCATCCCTGGAAGAAACAAAGGATCATTCTGAAGAAGAAAAGTGGTCCTGGAAAATTTGTGGTGACATGTCTGATAAAATGCCACAAGTTCCCCAATGCCCTCTGTGATACTGGATAATCGGTGAACATCATACCCAGAGCTATGGAAGAAAAATTGAACCTGAGAATGGAGCCTTCCAACAATTCCTTCATCTTTGTGGATTGCTCTAGAGTCGATTCAAGAGGTATTTGTAGAGATGTCCCACTGCGAATTCATGATGTCTTAGTCACGTTAGACTTCCATGTGATGGATATCCAGATCATTTGGAATTCTTCCTTGTCACTTGGAAGAGCTTTCATGGTTACCGTGGGAGCTAGCTGTGACATGAGGACAAACAGGTTGTGCCTTTCTTTGATTGGTCATAATGTTTATTATGAAATTTATAAGAATAAACTTGCCCTCACGAAATTGTGTGATGATTCAGAACTTGTGGCCACATGCTTCTGCGATTATGACTTCAATAAAGAGTCGGAGGATGGAGCATCGATCGATACAAAACCCTGATAATCGATCGACACCCTTGAGTTCAATAATGGGTCGACACCCACCTTTTGTTATCGATCGACACTCACACTCTAGAATCGATCAACGACTACCACACTTATGGTGATTATAGCACAACCTACCCCGAGTACAATGAAGACTACAGAGAAGAAGAGATGATCGAGTACCGTGCTATTGCTATGGAAGAGGCTGGTGTTTTTCATATTTCCCATCGACTCAGGAATTCGACATCGATCGACAGTAACCCTATGCCATTGATCGATACTGAGCTAGAAGCAAGATCCAAAGTAGATTCAGCTGCAGGACGCGAGAATGAATATGGTTATCTACAACCAGACGAGTTCGGTATCATGAGAGATCCAGAAGGTCACACAATAGATATAGATGGCATACTACTAAATGTCACGAGTGAAGATATTGCAGACATTCTTGCCATGGCTAATAAAGTTGGAAACTTTTTCGCGTAACAGTTTGGTTATCAAGCATCGATAGACGGTCACCATACACCATCGATCGACACACGTCCAGTATGCGATGGATACGATGAAGATTACAGAGAGGAAGAGAAGATTGAATATCACAGCCTGGCATCAGAAGACGCTGGCTGGGTAATGAACTCGAGAGTGGATAATCAAGCATTGATCACCGGCTACTCATGGCCATCGAGCGATAGCAGGCGTGAACCAGAGAACGAACATAGAGCAGAAGAAAGAGATATTGGTTATCTTAGACCAGATGAGTTCAAAATTTTTAGAGACCCAGAGGGACGTGTACATGCTCTTTGTGGGAGAATCCTACATTTTTCTGAGGAGGATGTAGCAGATGCCCTTATTATGGCAGAAGAGTGGTGAATGTGCAAGCTGAAGACATCAGAGCAGTTCTAGAGAGAGCTAATTTGTTTGAGCAGAGCTACATATGTTTACCATTATAGGCAGAAAAGATCGCTATGGTTAGGAAGGATCAACATACATACATAAGAGAAGAGATTGATGATATTGTGCTTGAGATCTACAAATCTCAAGAGATTTCACTGGATGATTTCTACAATAGACTGGATGATGTCTACTATCCTATAGATAACTGCCTCACCGGTTTGACTGCAAGCATGGATGAGATGAAGCAGGATTTGGATTCTGTTCAAAGACAACATGTGACTGGGACAGACAGACTGGCATTGATCGACAGCAACATCATGCCATCGATCGACACTGAAGACAACGAACAAAAGACGACAGCAGAAATAGAATTAGAAGATAGGTTCGATGAGATTGTTTTTTCTTAGAACCTGATGAAGGAAGATATTTTTCATCAAATGGAGGATTTATCAGTGACTACAGCTGCCAGACTTAGAATGCTGCAGCGCATTATTGAGAAACTTCAAGAAGGAATGCATTCAATGACGTTTGGCAGAGCGGTTACAAGGAATGAGAAAGCCAGAGGAGATGAGGCAATGAGGAGATTCATTAGTACATGGTTTCAGAAGAGCAAATAAGATTTAGACACTTATTTTCCAAGTGTTAATCCAACTTCATACTAGTCAGAAAGTTCAAAACTAGGATTGCTAGTTAAGGAGATTCATTTGTACTTTCTTTGATTATGTCTGAGTAGTCACCAACTAGATGTAGGGTTGAATGATAGCAATCATGGACTTGCCCAAAACTAGGATTGCTAGTTAAGTTAATATCCATCAATTGAGTTATGCTTAATGTTTGCATTCTAGAGTAGCTAACTAGGATCATGAAAGTAGGACATCGACGACTACGAGAGTAGGTGAGGATATGAAGTCCTGATAACATTTGAACCGAGAACAAGCCATTTGTAGGTTGTGTCTGCGTCAACTCCTCAAAACCGTGGATGAACATTGAGACATCTATCTCCAACGCCATCACCATCAAGTCTACAACAATCGTAACCACTCCATTCATTAGTTGAGTCATATTGATATCCCAGCGGTCACAATAGGAAGAGATCAAGCATGGGATGGGGACCCACATGTTAGAATCCTTACCGAAAAAGAACTCGTAAATGCAGTGATAGCCAATCGGTGGGCTCTAAGGCCGTTGCTCGGGCCTCGGGATCATGAAAGCTATGCCATACGCTAGACACCTTTTCAAAAAGGAGGTAACACCCTTCAACGTGGACCAAGTAGGTAGGACATCGTCCCAATTCTGCCCTTCCACCGCGACTGGATGGGACAACTCTGGCGCAAGAACAACAAGCTGATTGATCATTATATTACCATGGTAATGAAACATAATCAACCAGGTTTTCTTCTTGATGATACTCTTGGACCTACCCGAACATTTCTCGATGGATTCAATCTCATTCGAAGGTTGCTCGGCACCATCAAGTTCACCCGGAGGTTGCTTGGCATCATCAGTTTTGGCCGGGGGTCCCTCGGGATTATCGGGATTCTTTGGGGGTCGCTTGGCGGCCTGGGACGCACTTGCACATGTTTCATAGACACAAGTCGCCAGAAGACCGATCGACGGACACAGACGCACTCGGGGATCGATCGGCAGGTCTCGACTCCCTCGACCGATTGACAGACTTGCTCGAGGGGTGATCGGAAAATCCCGATTCTATCGATCACTGATCGATAGACCTGGATTCGGCCTAGGATCGTCCGACATTTCCTTCCACCGAATCATTGAGATCATCGTCATTTGTCAAATCTTCCCCTCTGTCACTCGGCGAACATCGCCCCTCTCCATCTCGCTGGAAAGACTTTTCGACGTCACTGCCCCAATCGGGATTTAGACCAGCCACGTCGTTTGAGGCATCAGGATGGGCCCTAATCGTGGAATCGAGGAGCTTTAGGCCAAAAGATGGTCTCTTTGGAGGGATCGGAGAGGTCCGAACGTCCTTCCCCTTTTCATATCTGGAGAGTTTATGGGAAGGTGATGTCGGCAGCCTAATGGTCAGCAGCGGCGAGGCAACCTGAAAGTTTTAAACTTGTGGCGGCGGATTGTAAAAAAAAAGGAATAAGGGAGGAGTATGGAAGAGAGAAAGTAACTTTGGGTCTGAGGAGAACTGAGGAGACCAAAGGGAAATTCCTCATTTATAACAAGTTAATGCGGCTCTCGAAACATCAGTATTAGGCATGTTGGGCATATTATTTGACGTCTCTCTTCCTACGCTGATAGGGTCGTCAAACTCTTCTCTCGCGACAAAATGGAACCTCCAAAATCAAGCTCGCATAGGACGAGGATCAAATTCAATCGCTCCGTAGAAGTCTCCAATCGAAAGACCCGTCGCCCGAGTAACCAAACCTCCTACCTTCAAGAGTGTATTAGTCTCCTAAGAGCGCACTAGGTGATCGACCGACGCTGTAGAAAACCCGTTGTTCTTAAATCAACCTCCTGCTACCCATTACGAAGAACGTGTCCCTCGTAAGTAAACAAGGGGGGGGGTTACTGCTGGAGAGAAATTCAATGTTCCTCCACAAGGCCCATCAAATAAGGGGATTTGACACATCATCGGTTAGCAAGGAGACTAGTTCGAAAGCCCATTCGGCCGGCTCGGTCTCATCGTCAATCAAGCGATCAACCCATAATCAGCTCGACAAGCCTTCATTTAGCTCAAAAGCCCATCAAGCACCGGCCCAAACCTGGGCATGGGCCTCTAGGGAAAACACGCCCTAGGGCAAATGTAGGAGAAACGAGTCGAAACTATATAATGAAGACAATGGAGAAAGAGAAGGGGATCCGAAAAATAGAGACACCTCAATCAATTGGTGGCACGATCTAGTGTTTTCCAGAGAACATTAGATCTAGATCAATCGCTTGTTTCCTTCCTTTTCAATCTCCCTCTTTCGAGTTTAGCTCCTTTCAATCGAACGAACCAAACTAGGATTCAACAGTATCATTGGGCTCAATTTTATTTAAAATAGTAAGAGGGATATTAGCCGCGTTTTAGACCTTTTTGGGCCATTTTTCGACTAAAGATTTTTACGATTTCTTCGAAAGAATTCCTTTGGTACGATGCTGGTTTTATAAATAGTTCAAATTACTCAAATAGTCGAGGAAAATTTGGTGTTCAGTCATCCAATGCCGTTTAATACGATCATTTTGAATTTATACGAGGAAAAAATCTATACGGTTTTTATTGTAAAGTTGTAATGGTAACCCCAATCGAGACAAAACAAGAGACAATTTGGTCATGGTTCAAAGAAGAGACTGGTCGGGACCGAGATAGGTGATGCTGATCCAACTTGCCTGATGGGGAGTTGGACGTGGTCAATCCTACTCACCATCAGGCGAATTGGATGAGCAGATCCAACTCGCCTAATGACGAGTTAGATAGAGACAATCCAACTCGCCATCAGGCGAGTTGGACAAGCTGATCCAACTCGCCTGATGGCAAGTTGTATGGAGATAATCCAACTCCCCATCAGGCGAGTTGGAAGAGCTGATCTAACTCGCCTGATGGCGAGTTGGATGAAGACAATCCAACTCATCATCAGACAAGTTGGATGAGAAATCTCAACTTGCTTGATGTCGAGTTGGATGGAGACAATCAACCTCGCCAACATGTGAGTTGGTCGAGCAATCTCATCTCGCCTGTTGGCGAGTTGGATGGAGAAAACCTAACTCGCCATCAGGCGAGTTGGATGGAGACAACCTAACACGCCATCAGGCGAGTTGGGTGAGCTGCTCCATCTCGCCTGATGGCGAGTTGGACTTGGTCTATTGAACTCGCCGCCAGGCGGGTTGGACACAGCTGTTTTGATCGTTTCGTTACTCTGGGGTCTTTCCCGATAACTTATCGTATATTTTTTTTTTGAATTTATACAAAGTGTTAGTTTTAGTTTCCCACACTTTTTATTTTCTTTTTTTGAAAACAATGTTTTGGAAACTTTCAGACATTGATTCCGTCGTAACCGATTAAAACCCCAGCAATCTGCATGAGCTTGCAGCTTTGAAACTCTGCGACCACGCGTTTGGTGATCCACATGTATTTGATCATGCTGGCGTCTTTAGCTTGGTATTCTCCCTGAACATAAGTGATTATTAGCTGGAAATCACTGAAGACCTGGATATATTCTGCCCCCATTTGTTTAGCCAGCGTGAGCCCTGCTATAGGGCTTTGTACTCGCTTTTGTTGTTGGTATCCTTGATATTACATCTTACGGATCTTGAGGCTGTGCCCCTGTAAGGGACGTAAGGAATATCCCTCCTCCGGATCCTCTGAAATTTCTGGACCTGTCCACGTGCAGCGTCCATTCCCATGCTTCCACTTTTTCGCTACTAAGGTTGATTTCCTGTTCCTGAGCCGGGAGGATAGTCGGGTAGAACTCGGCAAAAAAATCTGCTAAGACCTGTAATTTAATGGCAATATCAGGTTGACGTGCGTGTTTTAGTTGTTCTAGCAGGGCATAAATATCCTAAACCAATCACTATCAAATTAACCCTAGTCTTTAATACAAAATAGTACTCTTGCCAAAAGAAATCAGGTGTAGTAGTTAGAGATCAAATCCACAGAGAGCAATGACACACAATAGACTTCTTATTTCTAAATATTAAGCTATGTGAATATATATATTGGTTGGTAACAAACACTTAAGGAAATATTCGTTATCAAGAAGTAGAGATGCAATATGGAAATATGCTAATAATGCAAATATGGAAGTATTCTAATAAACTAATTTGATGCAAATGTTAATATGCTAGATCTAGGGTTTCAAGCTTAATGGATTATAGTGGATAGGAAGCACGTATATGTAAATATACTAGGACTCAAATACTAACTATTATGACCCTTTTAACTCCAACTCTCGTATGCGAGCAAAAGGAAAGACCATCGATCGACGGTTGAGGCCTGATGTCGATCGACGGTGAAATTAGAAGGACGTGTGAACGAGATTTAATAAGTCCACCAGAATTGTTAGACCAGCTATCGCATGCGCGTAACTGCCTAGTTCAATGGAGTCTGTTCAGGCACAAAACCTGCTCTCGTAGTCGTCAATGTGCTACTTTCGAGATCCTAGTTAGCTACTCTAGAATGAAAGCATTAAGCACAACTCAAATGATGGATATTAACTTAACTAGCAATCCTAATTTTTGGCTAATCCATGGTTGCTATCATTCAACCCTAAATCTAGTTCATGACTACTCAGTCATAATCAATAATCTGAATAGAATGCATAGATAATAATACAAATTTATCGGTTAGGGTCGCAAAGGAGCGTATAGACCCGTTGGGTAGTTTGATGCAGCATTGCAAGGCAGGCCCCGTTAGGGTCGAGCCCAATCCTTTGCATATGGTTGCTTCTCTCAGGTCCTTTTGGATTGCTACTGTTAGTAACCCTTGCTTGTATTGAGCGACATGATTATCCGGATCGCTAGTACCGTCGTACACTCCCATGTTGGGGAAGCATAACTTTCTTGGAATCTCTATTAGCGCAATTTTGTCCGCGAAGGGAGTATCGGCGTAAGAGTCGGGATTACTTCTCCGGATCGAAGGAGTTACACCTGGAAGCCTTTCGACCGTGGATTGGATGGCGTAAATTTTTTTGGAGAAACACCCGCTTGGGGTAGGCGGTTACAATGGACCTTGTTGTTGGTCCTTCTGGTGTTTCCTCTTCGGCATCCATCTCAGAGTCAATGTCTTCTACGAAGTGTACTCGAGTGTTCCAGCTGCGCCATCCTCTGTTGCGGTTTCTCCATTCAATGGTGGAGGCCGTCGGATGTTGGCACCTTCATCGGTGGGAATATCCAGAGATAGCATTGGCCGAACATGGGTTCAGAATCGTTGTCGCTTATTGCCTGTCGTGTGGAGGGATTTATATAGTTTCAGAGATTGAGATTCTCTGCTTCGAGCTGGGTGAGCTTCTCGGCGCTTTAATCCATTTGTTAGGAATGCTCTTCAACTTTCTCTTTTAAGCTCTGAACTTCGGAGAGGAGCTTAAGATTTTCTGTGGTTGCTTCCTGGGCGTTATGCAGCTCAGTAACTTGGCATTTTAAATTGTCGAGTTGGTCTTGCAGCTAGATCTCCCTTGGGGTGGCCAGAGGCTACTCGTCATGCTCATCTATTGCCATCGTCACATAGTTAAGATTACCCCCTCCTTCTATCGCCAAAGTGTTAGGGGATTTTTGTGTAGGATCTTTGTAGGTACTACAGAACAATAGATAAAATTGTAAACAAGTAAGAATCGAGAGCAAAGAGATGTTTTATTGATTGAATGAGCAGGAAATACAATGTTTAATGTATAAACTCTAGTTCTTGCCGCCTAGCTCTAATCTCTTAGTCTCTGAATGTTGATCCCTTGTTCTAGGATTGGGGTCCCCTTATATAGTCGAGTAGATGTCGGTTTGGTATGTTAAACTCTTCCATATTCGGAAATACGGAAGAATCCCCTTAAGTAGAAAACTTTCATTTTACTCGGAGGCAGGGATGGAACTAGGGGTCAGAGCCGGAGCCTCTCCCAGCGGGAACCTGGAGGCCAGTGTCCTACCCGAGGCGTGGAGGATTATCATACCGGATTATTATTCCTTAACAGTAAGGCGAATCCGAGATCAAGAATTCCTTCTTCCGAGTGGGGCATCAGATCACCTACAGAAATTCCTACTAATACATGTGATCTCCGTCTGCCCGAGAATGATTTATGCCCATTATTGAATTTTACTACATGGAATTCCTGGTCCAGGCCATGAATAATCAACCAAAGAAAGGATATCAAGTACCGACTTAAGTACTAGTAGGCTACGTGCCATCGAGTCCCCTACGCCAAGAAGTGAACCTCGTCATCCACTGAAATGTGAGGATAAGATCACAAATACTTTGAGATTGATCAATTTCATTATGCTCCAAGTCTGGAAATGCTTATTGGGCAACAATCGTCCTTCGACTATTTGCGACTAAGATCTCCACTTCCAGGTTTCTAAGTGGTCCATGCCAGAACAACCCAGAGAAAGGCACTAAAGAAGAAATTTTCCTGTTCACGATAGGTGTGCTGAGATGGAACGACTCCGGTCGACTAAAGTGCACAGATTATCTCCCACCTTCACCCATGAAATCGAAAGATAAGGGGCAAACTGTTGGAAGAAATAATTCAGTAGGATATTACTCCGGCTTCCGAGCAGGACACCAGCCTTCAGATTCCTGCATGGAGAATACCCGGCTCAAACGCGACTCCATCCCTGCCTCCGGGTAAAATGGAAAAGGTCATACTAAAGAGAGATTTTTGCATATGAAAGGATCTAACCCATGTTTCAACAACGAAAGATCTATAAAAGGGACCACTAGACCCTATGATCTTGCGTATCAGTGGAAACCCACATATATGGCACATGAAAAATATATGACAATCACAGGAATGGGCTTGCCCAAGCTATACTATGTAGTCAAATATAGTACTCCTCAATGAAAGCTCAAGAGCTTACTCTCATGCAAGATACATAGTACAAAAATGCAAATTACTGCAAAAGAAGCACACACACTTACTCTTATGCAGCGAGCATACTACATATAATGCAAAGTACTGCCTGACAAGTTCACACTCTTACTCTTAGGCTGAAGCATATTACATGAGATGCAAAGTACTGCCTGATAAGCTCACACACTTACTCTTAGGCAGGGAGCATATTACATGAGAAACAAAGTACTGCCTGGGAAGCTCACACGCTTACTCTTAGGCAGGGAGCACATTACATAACATGCATAAGACTGCATAGTAAGCTTACACACTTACTCTTACGCAGGGAGCATCGTACGAAACATGCATATTCCTGAAAAACCGCAGGAAGCACAAGTAAAAATGCAGAGTACTGTATCTAAACTCAGAGTTTGCACTAGGAGCAAACCTACATGCTTTCATATAAGTGGAACATCCACGAAAATGATGCAGAAGGTATACGACTAAAGCAAGAATAGGACTGCGCAAGCCTGAATATGCTTTCAAAAATACCTGGTTCCTGCATAAAGGCCATGTGCCAACACATGTAGGAATCCTTCATACGAAATGTGCATATTCCTGCATTAAAACGCTATGTGCTAAAGAGGATGCAGGAATCATGAAGTAATCTTGCAAAGTACTGTAAACAAACCCTAGGGTTTATACATGGAGCAAAATGAGCAAAGTCCGGACCACGGAAGCACCCTAATTCCCTACTTATCCAGACATGGAAAGCAATAAGACTGGCGCGCTTGAGTCACCACCCCATGTAGATTCATACCAGCACTGATCGATAAGACTGGCGATTGCCTAACCCTTGTCAGGGTGGAAGTCACACCAGCATGTGAAAAGTATGAAAATGACTTTCCTGCAGGAAGCAGAGTGCAGCATCTTAAGATGTTGATAGTGGCCTACTTCCGTGTGGCAGAGCACAACAACAAAACAGATATTGACTGTGGCCTACTTCTGAGTGGCAGAGCTAAGGTCTAGAAGAAACATGACCAAAAGATGGTCAAACCAGATAAAAACGACTGAGACGAGAGATCCTATCAAAGGTCAGGAAAAGAGGCAAGGAATAGGAACCGTGGCAGGTATCAGAACCGGTCCCTGGAGAAAGCCGAAGGGATGACAGTGTCCATGTGGCCCGATATCTCCCACCTCTCCATATCGAAACCAGAAGTAATCAATGTTCTGAGGCAGATGGGCCAGCAGGTCAGCTGGCCTCATAAGATGAGAGCGCCTGACTCCTTTCGGAATGCAAACCGGTTGTGCTACTTTCACAATGATAACTGTCACATGACGGAAGATTGCGTCGCACTGAAAGTGGAGGTTAACGAATTGCTACAGAAAGGGCACCTCGGGAATTCCTTTCCGACAAGGCTAAGAATTTCCTCAACATGGAAGAACCCAATCAGCCCACCGAAGCTACCACTTCCTCACCACCTCGACAAGATAGATTAATCAACGTCATCTCTGGCGGCTCAGAAGTAAGCGGTGTAACCCACACGGCCGCAAAGAAGAGCACCAGGAATTCCAAGAATGGTCAAGAAATCGCAAGACCGAAGCGCCTGCTACTATGTACGTATGAGATTAGTTTCACAGCCAAGGAACATGAGAGATTCCTAGATCCTCACTATAGCAAACTTCCTGGTAAAACGAATACTAGTAGATAACGGGAGATCCAGCAACATCATCTTCCATACCACTTCTCGTGATCTAGGGCTGGAAGAAAACGCATTAACGCGAAAGGTCACCCCACTCATAGGATTCAGCGAGGAAATCAAGCAAACTACTGGAGAAGACGTTCTTCTAGTATACGCCGAAGGAATCAACATGTCAACCAAATTCTTGGTTGTTGACTGTCAGTCATCTTATAATATGATACTCGGGCGACCCTGGTTCCACGACATGGGAGCCGTCCCATCTCTGCAGGGTTGAGACAGAGGCTGATAGACTTCCTTAGATCCAATTTCGACTGTTTCTCTTAGTTCCACATGGACCTGCCAGAATTCATTCTGGATATCATTGTGCATAAATTACAAGTCAATCCCCTACACAAGCCTATCAGGTAAAAAAAGAAAATTCGCCCCCGAAAGGGACGCAATCATCAATGAAGAAGTCAAAAATCTACTGGATGTCGGGAATGACGAGTCTGCATAGATTTAACTGATCTCAACAAGCCCTGTCCGAAGGACCCGTTCCCTTGCCTCATATCGATAAGCTTGTCGACGCCACGGAGGGTCACTAGCTGATGAGATTCATGGACGCGTTCTACGCCTATAACCAGATACTTATGCATCCGGGGGTTCAAGAGAAAACTTCTTTCATGACATCTAGGGGCATCTACTGGTACAAGGTCAAGCCATTCGATCTTTAAAAACGCGGGTCCTACTTATTAAAGGCTGGTGAATATGATGTTTGTGGACTAGATCAGATAGACTATGGAAGTATATATTGATGACATGCTAGTCAAATATTTGGAAACGGAAGACCACATATCGCATTTGCAGCAGGACTTCTCCACCCTTCGGAAGTACAACATGAAGCTTAACCCCGAGAAGTGTTCTTTTGGAGTTTGCTCTGGGAAATTCCTCAGATACATTGTGAACGGACCTGGGAATCGAAGCCAATCCAGAGAAGATAAGAGTTATCAATGTGATTCATTCTCCTAGGAACGTAAAAGAGGTCCAGAGTCTAACCGGCATAATGGAAACTCTGAGTAGATTTGTCTCCAGGCTATCCGACAAATCTGATGCTTTCTTTGAAGCTCTCAAAAGATGAAAGACTTCCAATGGACCGACATATGCGAATCTGACCTCAAAGACTACCTCACTACGCCTCCTCTCTTATCGAAACCACTGGACGGAGAAATTTTGCTATTGTACCTGGCGGTGTCGGAGCATGCAGTAAGCGTTGTCCTGGTACTAGACGAAGGGAACTAAAAGCTCCCAATCTATTACGTTAGAAAATCTCTTCTCGAGCTGAAACCCGCTATAGACATCTCGAGAAATTGGCTCTGGCCCTAGTCGCCGTGGCCCGGAAGTTACACCCCTATTTCCAGGCTCACAAAATCGTGGTTGTCATGTTGTTCTCGATAAAAATAGTGCTCAACAACCCTGAGGTATCTGGACGCCTAGCCAAATGGGCAGTGGAGTTAGGAGAGTACGATTTAGTATTTCGATCTGCTACACCCATCATATCACAGGTTTTAGCAGATTTTGTTGCCGAATTCTCCCTGACTATGCTCCCGGCTCTGGAACAAGATATCAACCATAGGAGAAAAAGGGGAAGCAGGAGAATGGACCCTGCACATGGACGGGTCCAGAAATATCAGAGGAGCCGGATAGGGATAGTTCTTACGTCCCCTATGGGGGACACAACCTCAAGGTCCACAAGATGTAACTTCAAGTCAACTAACAACGGAACCGAGTACGAAGACCTAATCAAAGAGCTCGCGCTGGCTAAAAAAATGGGGGCATAAAATATCCTGGTCTTCAGTAATTCGCAGCTAATAATCAGTCAAGTTCTGGGAGAGTACCAAGATAAAGAAGCCAGCATGATCTAATACATATCGATCGCCAAGCGCTTGGTCAAAAAGTTATAAAGCTGCAAGCTCACGCAGATCCCAAAGAGAACGTAATTACCAGGCGGACGCTCTGGCTAATCTAGGGTCTGCCCTAGAAACTCAAAGCCAGATGAGTATCCCCTTTATAGTGCTCCAGTGGCCAGAAATGGAATTGGAAGCGGAGCCTGAGGTAGTCTCAGCTATTGAG
Source organism: Moricandia arvensis (assembly GCA_905132765.1). Lineage (NCBI taxonomy): Eukaryota > Viridiplantae > Streptophyta > Magnoliopsida > Brassicales > Brassicaceae > Moricandia > Moricandia arvensis. The sequence continues at coordinate 5,556 of CAJHQP010003782.1, read as the reverse complement.
GAAGAAATAACATGCATGACCCCCATCCTCAAATACCTGGAAAGCGATACCCTCCCGGAGGACATCAGCGAAAGCAGGAGAACAAAAGAACAGGCAGAAAGATACTGCATATCCCAAGAGAAAATGTTTAGAAGGTCATTATTGGCCCTTACCTACGATGCATTACACTGAAGCAGGTCACCAGTATACTCGAAGAACAGCACCAATGAGAGTGCGGTTCTCATTCAAGCGGTCGAAGTCTGGTACTCAGAGCAAGAAGAGCCGGTTATTATTTGTTCACCATGGCGTAAGAAGCTAATAGACAAGCCAAACACTGCAATCAATGCCAAAGACACGCCCCAATTTCGAAACTTCCTCCCGAAAACCTTAAATATGTGAGTTCCCCCTAGCCATTCTGGAAGTGGAGCATGAACAAAGTAGGGAGATTCCCGACGTTCCCGGGGCAGAAAGTCTTCCTCCTAGTAGTCACTGATTATTTCTCCAAATGGGTGCAAGCCGAAGCATTGAGCAAAATAACGGATCTCCAAATCAAGAAATTCCTGTGGACCCACGTAATCACCCGCTTCAGGGTCGCTCAGGTGATCATCACTGACAATGGACCCCCAGTTCACGAGCCAAAACTTTAATTTTTTTTGCAAGATCTGGGGCATAAAACTCACCCTCCCCACGCAGAGTCATCCTCAGTCCAACGGACAAGATGAATCTACCCAAAAAATGGTGGTCAACATGATAAAGAAAGGCCTGGAGGATGCACATGGAAGATGGGAAGATGCACATGGAAGATGGGCAGAGGAACTACATGGAGTCATGTGGGTCTATCGAACCACACCCAAAGCCGCCACGCAAGAAACTCCTTACTCACTGGTCTACGACACCAAGGCTATAATACAAACGAAGGTGTACGTGAAAACGACCGTGTCTGAGCCCCTCTCTCCAGAAGAGAACGACGATCTAATGACCCTGAGCCTCGACTTTCTCGACTAAAAAAGAGAGGCGGAAATAATGAAAACTGGTCCTACCAGCAAGATACCGCAACGAGCTACAAAGAAAAGTCAGAACCAGGACCTTTCAGAAAGATTATGTCGCTTGAGTCACCACCCCAGGTAGATTCATACCAGCACCGATCAATAAGACTGGCGATTGTCTAACCTTTGCCAGGGTCAAACGCCTGCATGAGATAAAAGTCTGACAGTGGCTTTCTGCAGGAAGCAAACTGCAGCACAATAAGACCTCGAAAGTGGCCGACTTTAGAGTGGTAGATGGTGAGGTCTAAGTTGAGATCGGTGGTAGCCTACCTAAGGGAGGTGGAGTACAATCTCGAAGAAACGACTTCTGGTTCCAACACCAACCTACGGGTTTGAAAAATACCTCCGGGTTTAAGAACGGGCTCCGGGCTCGAAAAGGGTCTACGAACTCATAATGGGAATTTCATTAATAACCTACATAAAGGTGGTGGAATATGATATACCCCTATATCCAAGTCTACGAACTTACATAGCTCATATCGTCAATAACCTACCTAAGGGAGGGGAAATACGATACCAATCTACACCTAAGTTCATGAACTTACACCATTCTCATCGATAGAGGCTTACCCAAAAAGGGGCAGAATGCGATATCAAAAGTGCCTCCGGGCCTAATAACATAACCTATGGGTTCTTTATCGATAAAAGCCTACCTAAGGGGGGTGAACCACGATATCATGGTTGCCTCCAGGCTTAAAAATCCTGACCTACGGGTCTATTTTGAGTCGGTAGTAACCTACCTAAGGGAGGCTGAATACAACACTAGGAAATAGCCTCCGTGCTCAGAACCTTGAAGGACCTCGGCTCAAAGTCTTTGAGCATCGGGGTTCTGAATCAACAAGAAGATCCAGCATTTTCGGACTCTCTAAACAGTCTCAGGGCCAATATAAAACAGAAAGATCCCCCGCACAAGTCTAAACTACATGCTCCAAACAACGGACCAGGATTCAAAAAAAATGAGTCAAACGGGAAATCAGGCACATATCAACCTGCAAAGAAGCTACCACTAAGTGCAATGAAAAATTAAAAATGCCTTCAATGGAGAGCCGCGAAGGACTATTGTTCTAAGAAACAAAAGGCTACGAAGGTGCCATCATCAAAACAAAAAAGGCAAAAGAGCCCCAAAAAATTCAGCAAAACACCAACAATCGAAAATAAAACCGAAGCCATAAAGAAGTTGAGTCCTTTAGCGAGAAGGTTCCTCCGAAAATCGCGATCCGCTTGTAGAATTGAAAGTAAATGCTAAAGGAAAACCACCCAGCTGACCATCTCCTCCCACCAGAAGCAAGTACCGACGATATTCCTCTTCAAGGTTCAAAAGCCCGGCCTGCTTCTACAACCATTCGTTCATAAACTCCCACTGGGCAGATTCTCTGGTTTGCTGGATCACCAGCTCTTGTGTAGCTGCCATATCGTATCTGAGTATGGGGTAAGAGAACCTCCCCGTGCAACCTCCGATGATCAATTGACAACAAATAACGCTGGGGGCTGGTCATCTCCCAATCGTTAGAATCCTCAGGATTTTCTACCAGAAAAATAGAGGAGTCGATAGGTGAAGAAACCGTCGGATCCGCCCTTAACGTAGGCAGAGAATATGGATGTCTCCTCCACGTTCTAGCCTTGTGGTACTCGTCGTAAGTGGCCGACAAGTCTGAAAGTGTTCCCTAAAAAGAGTATATCAGAAGAAGAAATTAGAAGGTACAAACCTTTGTTGACAATACCAGGAAAGAAACTTACCCCAAATACGGCTGTGACGTAATGGCTCCCGGCTTACCAAGAAAGTCACTCATTGAAACCTTCTAGGGATTTCCATCGCCAGCTTCGCCGCCACTTCCCCAGTAAAGGACACAAGACGCGACACGGCTGAAACGAGAGTTGCGGGTCATTTAGCAAAACTACTGATAGGCGTTATTCGAAAAAGGATCAACGAATAGCTTACCGCAGGTCAGCCAAAAAAAGGAAAGGTAGAAGCCTCGCTGAATTTCATAAATATATATCGCTTGTTCCATTGTTCCCCGAAGAAGGGATGCCACCTCTAAAGTCTACCTCCATGTAAACCTTGAAAATGGCTACTTCATTCGTTCCTCCATCGGGAGCGCGTTCAAATTCAGCAGGACACATCAGTTCCACTGACAGAAGGATCAAATACTTTCTTCATATTTCTACCAGTTCCTCATCTGGAATCTTGAAGTGAGGATTATCATCATCGTCAAGCAGTCGAAAGCGCCGCTGCCTCAAAGGGGAAATTGGGACCGCCTCATTATCGGCCTCCGGAACCTCTCCCCAAGATAGCACGGGGGACGAGAAAGTTTCTCCAAAGAAGCGACGAGGTCTCATGCGAACACCCACGATTGAAGTTGGAAAAGCCGAAAGGTTAGACCGGCTAATTATTCTGCTAAGCTGTGGTTGCAAGATTCCAAAGCAAGTTGGATCTGTCGTCGTACTGAGCGGGTCTATTTATACGCGATATTCGGCTTCCTCCGCCGAGCCAAAAAGGAAAGATAACATTTTCAGAAACCGCGGAGACAGCAGCACTGTTTCTGAAAAAGGAAAATCAGATTCCCCTAAAGAAAAATGGATATTCTCGAGCAAGAATTGGAAATCGCCCGATCCTTCTTACACACTATTTTATAAAGATCTCGGCGTAAAAGCAACAACTCCTTTCCCAAAGGGAATCATAAAGAAACCCCATTGAAGTTCCCCATTACTCTAGGGTCCTGCTCCAGGTCTAGGGATCTTGAACCTGACGGGTGAATATTAACGCTCATTGAAGCATCAGAAAATACATCTCGGGCAGGTCCTGCGTCACTAAGAGAAAACTACATCTGGTTACAAGCCTTGCAAGAGAATCTTGTCGTCCACTGAAACGTAAGATCTTCCCTGCAAGATCACCTTCAAACAGGTCCAGAGCCTGGGAATATCTATCAAGAGCCGAATCTATCATTAAAAACTGAATCTCCTCCAGGTTTGAATATCGTTTAGGGCTAACAAGAAACTGTAAAAGGTAAATTACTTGAGTGATGTCCTGCTCAAGAGAGCCCTGCTGAGATGGAGCAACTCCGGTTGAATCGAGAGCACAAGTTATCTCCGACTTCGATAATGATATTCTCAAATTAGCCCTAGAGTAACTTTAATCTGTCAAATAAGAGGTCCAGTTGTAATACTTAGGGATCGAATCAACAGGGAGTGTGGGCACACAATAAACTCATACATTCGCGATTAAGCTAGGGAAATAGATTTAAGGCAGTAAATAAAGAAAATCAGTTGATTGATTGATTGGTTTGTAAGCAATATTAATAAATAGATTGATCTAGGGTTTTCAGGTAGTTAATTATAATTGAGAAGCCAACGGATTTTCAAGCGTAGAACAAGAATTCAATTAGTAAAGATATTGTAAGTTATATATATATATCCAATGGCTAAGCTTAGAGTATACAACTTTCATGTACAAACTTTCGATCGATGGTATGCGGCATCGATGATGGCTTTCTTATTCAAGCATTAAACTATCAGATTCGATTGGTTCACTTAGAATCACTAGACCATTATTTTGATTGCCCCTAGTAATTTAAGCTCATCAAAGATATTTCAAGTATTGATCATGCAATCACGCAATTCTCAATATCCTGATATCATGGGTTTTAGTAGCTAATCAAGAACACAAGCAATAAGTAGAATCTGATGACAGATCTAATAAATGTGTAGGCTCTACCTTGGGAGTATCGATCAAAGGACACATGAACTCTTACTCAAGCATGTATTTGAACACACAGGTAGTCTTCTCTGTCTCTTTCTTCACTCTTTCTCTCATCTCTCAATCTCTTTATATTTTTTTTTTATAAATCCAATGAATCTATGATGCGGATACATTACATCTTGTTGTTCTTTCTTTTTATTTTCTCTCTGTTTTATATTTATTTAACAAAGTGTAGGCGAATAGTGGGGTCATCGGCAATGTACCTACCCCCTCGCTTCCAACGATGTGTGATCATTCCCGTGAAGTAGAATAGTAGGGTTCATCGGCTCCTCTTTTTTTGCACAAAGAGGTTTCTCTTACTCCGTACCCAGATACATGTATTGCCGGCTCAACAAGAGATGGTGATCCAAGAAACCAGAGAATCAGCCTGGTGGGAGTCTATGAAGAAATGGTTGGAAGCGGATCGGGCATTGGAATCCTGAAGAGGAATACCGTTGGTACTTGCTTCTGGTGGGAGGAGATGGTGATATAGCCTATTTCTTACCAGTTTTAGGCCATGTTCTAGGCTCTATTCAGGGTCGATTATGTGTGTCTAGGATATGTTTTAGAGTATTTACAGGTCCATGGACGTTTTGGAGATAAATGGAGATACTTAGAGCTTTTGGAGCATTTAGAGGATAAGAATCCGTAGCTGACTATTAGAGGAGTAGAAGTACAAGCCTGTCATTGATCGATGGCATAACCTTGGAACCGACAAATTTTGAAAGACCAAGCTCGATAGATGTTTCACACTTCCCTCAATCGACGCCCAACTCGCAGATAAACAGAATAAAG